>JACJUY010012565.1:4629-15952 GCA_014220935.1 Platorchestia sp. MABIK | reverse complement strand
GCACCCAAACTGACACCTACACCAGCCCCAAACGGGCACCTACACCAGCCCCCAAAACTGACACCTACACCAGCCCCAAACGGACACCTACACCAGCCCCAAACTGACACCTATACACCAGCCCCAAACGGACACCTACACCCAAAACGCTCCCCAGCAAAGACCCTGAAGATAAAAGAGGCATCGTCAAATAAGTCTCACCCGTTGCGTTCAGTGAAGACCCAGCAATACTGTCCCGTGAACTGGGAGGTTTTTGTGTATCCGGTCGTGGCGAGGCATTGTTCCATGAAGCCCAGCCACTGGCGGTTGCCGTACAGCAGTCCGTCCCCAGACTTGCCCCAGGAATCGAACACTGGGGATGAAAGAGCAAGGTGACGAACACTGGGGATGAAAGAGCAAGGTGACGAACACTGGGGATGAAAGAGCAAGGTGACGAACACTGGGATGAAAGAACAAGGTGACAAACACTGGGGATGAAAGATCAAGGAGACGAACACTGGGGATGAAAGAGCAAGGAGACGAACACTGGGGATGAAAGAGCAAGGAGACGAACACTGGGGATGAAAGAGCAAGGAGACGAACACTGGGGATGAAAGAGCAAGGAGACGAACACTGGCGATGAATGAGCAAGGTGACGACGAGAACAGCAAGATGTGATTTATTTCTGCCAACAAAGGAGTTAACATCTGGCGGAGATTTGTTAAGAATTTCATTTGTAGACACCTTGGCTAAGAGTAATCACGATCACTCTCATTTTAATAAAAATTTGTTGTGGCGTAGTAAAGTAGGGTGGTCATAAATATTTTATATTAGAGAGTTTAGAAGCGCGAAGGAAGTATATAGAAGACAACGAGAAAGTTCATAATTATGTGTTAGCTATAGCATTTTCAGCTCGGACGAATGAAGTTTAAGGCCCTCCAGCATGAAGTTTTGGCTGACATGGCTCAGCTACTTGCTATGACTTTGGTATTTCATTTGCTGTGCCTCATTTTTCACTGATTTTCTTTTCCTTAAAAATTCATTTACTTGTCCACATATTTTGAAACCACAAGGAGAATTTTCGAGCAAAGACTGGCAGCATGATTTAACCCATTCAAAGTGTGCGTACAATTTTTTTTTGACTAGCAACTACGGAAATCATCAAAGTTATCATCACCACATGGTGATAATTTCTAGCAATCTAGTGTGTGAAAGTGATGGTCACCATCAGGACTCTCCCCAGTCTGACTTTTTCGCCGCCTGCATGCATGTTTTTCGCCGCCGAAAAACATACATGCAGGTGGCGAAAAAGTTAGACTGGGTCTCTTCCGTGCACTCACATTGAAATGCCCAGAAAGTTGAGGATTGGAGCGTCTCCGCGTCCCTGATGCCCGCCAAGGAGTGTCCAAAAGCGCCGTAGATGGCCATGACGTCAAGTTCACAGCGTTCGCTGAGATTCGCGGACGAGATTTTGGACTCCCAGTTTAGGCTTTTGGCCTTGCGCAGTCGAGGCACGGGCAGGTAGAACCGAGCGGTTTCGTTGAAGGTTCGTTGGAAGCTAGCTGCACTGATCACGAAGTTGCCATGTGGTTCCTCCCGTGTCACAGAGTTCGAGGCTCCATCACTGGCAACAAATAGTTCGATAAATTTGTACAGCTTATCATCTGCAGTTATTACTTAGAGGCTCTCTCCTCTCCAGTGGGTTCTTTGTTACCCGCAAGCCGGCTTTGAAATGCGTCTTTTTCGGCTTTCCTTCAATGTTATTTTTTACTGGTGACACCACAACACATTTTCTGCTAACAACAAAGCACAATTGAAAGTTACTAGCTCGGAAAAAATGTGTTTACTCCTCGGAAAGATTAAAATCTTTCGTTTCAAATCCGTGAAAACTTCAAGAACGTACTTCCACCATGTTTATGAATATTGCAGAGAAATTGAAACTTCATGCTAGAAACTGGTCAGAAAATTTCTGAAATATTTTTCTCAGCTTACATGTAAAACTCTCAATCCGTTCTCAAGTCTCACTCCATGTTCAGTGATTGTGTCATATTATTCGCTGCAAATACCTTAGCTATCAAACACCAAGCGATCTGGACTAGCCGAAGTATTTTTTTTACTTGAAATTTATAAAAAAAGAAATTCATTCCTCAGATGATTTCCACTCGCGTCCATCACACACGCCGCGCAGCACATGTGCCAACTAAGCCCCTGACGAATAAAGGCCGTAGCAGAGAGCGGGCGTGCTATGAATTTTTCCTTACACTTAACGTATTTTCATGCATTTCATCTCACACTATTTTTCGAATTAATAATTTGAACCATTGGCTACAATGCACTTTGGAAATCTAATTCTAACCACGGGGCAAAATAATGTGAATTGTCTCAGATTCCACAGCTAAAGTTCATGCAGGACTTACATTGCGGGGTGCTCGTCCGGTGAAGACGGAGGCGAGATCTCAAATGTTCCGTTAAGTTTCATGCTTGAGGGAATGTTCTTTTCAGTGTGAGGGATTCTGTTGACTGCAGCAGTCTTGAGTGGAGCTTCGACTTGAAACGAGTTTGATATTTTCAACTTCACAGCAGCAGGGACGACGAACGCCAGCACAGCAGCCAGGCACCACAGCGTCAGCAGCAACTTCATTTTTGGGGCCAACTGTCAACTCTAAATTCCTGTCCTCAAAGTAATTTACTCGTGGTATCGTTATTGAAATTTACTGAGCACTGGAAATGAAGGAAATGATTTTCAGCACGTATCGGAGTAATACTGTAGTGTACGGACAGATAAATAGAATGCAGTTTTAAAAAAAGCATTAAAGGAAGAACTCATGAAAATCTTACGATTTATTTATCGGCGAGTAATTACCACCTGAAGCTTGTGGAGCGGTTGTGTTTACGGACAGCGTGTTCTAGGGGAGGAATTACTCAATACTTTCGTCTCTCCCATTCTATCTTAGGTATAATAACGTTCCTTCAGGTGCTACTTCTTTTAGGAATAACAAACTGTTTTTCTTTCTTTTCTTGCCTCGTTTGCCCACACATCGTAAGAGTCAGTTGGAGCAAAGTCCTGCTTGTTGCTTCGGCTGCAATGCGCTTTTCTTGGACAGACTATGATCCCAAGTTCTGTGAGCGTAATATTATGATTTAAATGACCTAATTTACTCAACAAATAACATTAAAATGGATTTTTGCTGAAAGTTACGTTATGTTACCCAGTTGCTTTTCTCTCTTCAGTGGTCAAGAATCTCAACCCTTTAACTTTGGAACTTTTGTACTCATATTACCGTTATCACAACCACCGTCACTAAACTGTCGCCGGCATCAGTTAGTCATCGATATCAGGATGGGGAAGGAACTGCCACTCGGCAGTAAACTCCAAAGAACACATTAGGGAACTAATTTAACGAGAAATACAACATATTGAGGCTATTTTCGAAAGCCGACCGTAGAGTCCTCTCGGACGTAAAAGGGTTAAGGGAAAAAATCTCTGAGGGAGAGGTAAGCGTGGGGTCGTATCATACAACAGAGCCTGAGGGGAAAATTAACTATCAGGGGAATTTCTTTGAGAGCTGACTGAACTAATGTTCATGCAATATTTTAAGACCCATGATAAAGATGATCAAAATTCCAGTTGACTTTCGTTTGTTTGAGGCTCAAGAACAACTCTGTACTCAACTAGTTTTCGAACAAAAAAAAAATTGAGAATCCACACACGCTTTAATTAACGAAAAAATTTTAAGGCCCACGTAAAAGTTTTGCGATATTTTTTGCTTCCGTTTTTTGTCTGTCTGAGATTCAATAATTCCTCAGTACTCATCAATATGTCTGGTAACAATAATGAAGAAAGACAATCAACGGATATTTTAAAATAGTTCATTCACATTATTTTTAAGCCGTTATTTGATAGCTAGAGAACAGGCTCGTTCGCTGAGGTGGAGGATTGGTCGGCTATTGCAAAACGGGTTTTAATTTTTCAGATTTAAGAGCTTCAAAGATGTCAAGTAATTCATGATCCTTTAAATTAGGAATTAAAGTGTACTTTCCTGTAAGTCACTAAGTAAGTAACGAAACATAATTTTACACGTGTCACAATTTCACTCTTAGCATGCAACTTCGACGAAATTCATGATCTCTGCCACCAACATGTTCAGAAGTGACGGTCGTGACTTGACTCACAAAGAACACGATGTTGAAAACTATTGCCTATTACGTGCGTCCGAACACTTCTATAAAATTACCATGATAAAAATCAATTTCTACACTATGAAATGACATCCTAGAATGCTCTTTAAAAATCGAATAATTAGAAAAACATTTCCAGAGCTACGTTCATTTTCTGGCAGCCGCACAATCCTGCATGGGTCTCTCAAATTTTTTGAATGGCAAAGGGATTTCCTGCGAACCTTTTACTTTTATACGCTGAGCTCCTATGTGTGTAATTTTTGACCTTTAAAACTTACGTAGAAGTCCTTAAATGCGTTTTACTAAGTTAGCTTCCAATAGAATCTGAGATCGATTGAGATATGATATTTTATTGCTTAATTGAATTAATTGAAAGGCTTAAATTGGTTTTAATTTTTAATTTCAAAAAGGCTTTGGTTTAATTAAATTAAACCAAAGGCCTTGACGTACTTGTATTTATACTGAATTTCCACCGACAGTTACTGGTGAATTAACGCATAGGTTCAATCGGTAAACGCTGTTGACTCGAAATTTTTTTTTTGGCTAGCAATGGTGGAGCAGCAACAGAGTTAAAATACAACAATACCATCAGCAAATGTTATATCAGGAACTCTTTAATTTAAAATTTAATGAGGAACTCTTTTGACTTGAAACAGCGAATTTTCAGTAAGCCAAGGTAAGCAGCAATACAGCCAAAGTCGAAGAATACCACCAACAAGCGAGGTGCAAGACACCTGGAGGAGCAGAAGCAGGTTCGCTCCAAGGCTCGCTGTAGTGTCACGGCCCCAGCCGCCGCAGTCCTCTCTTTATAACTGGCACTGCTCTTCATAACTCGAGCTTGGAATTGGTCTGTCTTGAGTGGGAATTATCGTCAAGAACCTCTTCCTGCGCAGTAGATAAAAATTGCAAGCGCCAACAACGCATTTAATGTTCTGTCAGACTCACAGGAAAATAACACAATTTCATTCGGCTTCTAAAGTCTCCTTGGGCTGGGAGCATGAACATTATTCTCTAAATTAATGACTTCGAATAAAATAAGCACTTCAATTTCCTAGGGAGGAAATGCAAGAAGATGCGCATCAGCACACATAAAAGGAGCCGAAAAATCTGTTCCTGAACTATTTAATCTGCGACGAGATGTCGAGGTGAAGTGGCGGTGCTCGACCGGCGATAGCGCGTCCATCACAGCAGTGCGTCAGGCAGGGTCGCATGACGGGCCACTTGTGAGCGGGAATGGTGCGATGGGAATTGTGGGGAAACTATCTCACGTCATACTGGCAACTCTGGCAGGTGATTGACTGGGCTGATGGCAGCTCTGTCAGGTAATTGACTGGGCTGATGGCAACTCTGTTAGGGAATTTACTGGGCTGATGGCAACTCTGTTAGGTACTCTATTTGGCTGAAGGTAGCTCTGTCAAGGAATTTTGTACTCTGTCAGGTAATTATACTGATGGCAGCTCTGTCAGGTAATTTACTCTGTTACTGGCAACTCTGTCAGATCATTTGCTGTATTGCTGTCACTTTAGCCAGGTTAATAACTTTGCTGTGACGCATGTACTCTCTTCAAAAAATTGTAAATATTTGATAAACGAGTAATTAAATAAATTCTCTCGTGATAGCAAAGAAGTAATTTGAACGAAAATTCTATTACATAACTCAACAGTCATATGAGTAGGAGCATCGGTACCGAGGCTCTAAGGTAGTTAAATAAAATAAGGAAAGCTACATGAAATAGAAAAGTAAGTTATAAAACCTGATTCATTATGTGACAGTTTGAAAATCCTATCAAATTAGCCAATCCTGATTTTGAAGCAAATTTAAATTTTTGTTGTCATTATACTGGGCTGATATTTCCTGTTACACTGGCGCTAAATTTTTTACTTCTACTATGCCACAGTGAAATGGAAGCTTCACAGTGCTCTCAGAAGCTGAAGTTCGGGCTGCAATCAAATTTGCACGAAGGCATTGCAGTCGTCATGTTTTAACGCCCCCAGCTAGTTCCTGTATCTCTGGAGCTGGAGTAGCGCTTCGAGAGACTCTCAGATGATAAAGCAAGTGCAGTCACATGACGGGGCAGCTACACAATGAGGGGCACTCACGTACCAGTAATTCCTGAGGCGCTTTTTCGCTTGTTTATGCATAAGTGCATGTTTCATAGAGTCCATTCTAATTTCTGGTGAGGATATTTTGGTACATGTTTTTATGAAAGTCTCTCCTGTATATTCCTGTGTCACTGTTAATTTGTCCTGTTGATATACAGGGGAAGTGGTACTTTGCAAGCTAAAAAAATTTTAACATAGTGTTGGGACCGTTTAAATGTACAGTTTTTATTCAATGACTGTGTGGTCAAAAATTCTTGGCTAAATGAGGTGAAATTCAAAACGTGTTGGAGAAAAGTCGAACTGTGAGTGGCAGGGAAAAGACTTCGAATTTATAAAAGCATTTTTATTATGCGCACAAGAAAACTAAAACAGCCTTAATTAATTAGGAATTAGGAACACTCCTAGTGTCTTTGATCGCATCCGAGAATCATAGCACCGGCTTTTGAACTTCAGTGTTACAACAGATGGGCATCATTTTGGGGATCTTTTGTAAATATCTGAGATAGTTTAAAAATCTATCTCATGTGGTATTCACAATTGAGGCTGTTATTCTGTTTCTTGTTTTCATAAAATAAATGCTTTCCTAACTTCTACATTTCATTTCCCTGCTACTCTGTATGGACGTATTTTTCGACAATGTGCTTCAAATTACCAGTCCTTGTAACTTTTTAATGAACCATTTTGGACCGCATGTTAGTGAATAAAGAGTGTTTATTTCAACCGTCCCAGTCTTAAGTTAAAGTTTATTCAGCAAAAGCCGGTCACCCTGCATGTATACTAAGAAATTATCAAGTACCGTTGAAAATGTGTGGCGGTATTTAATGCTAAAACAAAGCTTGAAATTTTTAGTAGTGTGTAACGGAGCTAAAGTCAAGATCTTCTCGATTTATATGTTCTTGAAATTTTTTGAACGCTAATAAGAAAAAATTATTTGGCTTCCTTCATTTTCCTCGAAGCAAAACGAAAAAAACAAAAAAACAATAATGCCTGCAAGTGTTCTTTCACGGCGGTAACTTCTACTTCGCCTGCAGAGAGAAGTTTCAGAAGTAGAAAAAAGAACTTGAAAAAGATGTACAATGAGCTACTTGAAGCTGCGCGATGTGAGCAGACCCTGTAGAGACGGCCCTGAACATTTGACCTCCCACGCTCGCCGGCCGGTGAGGTGCGTGATGACATATCTTGGAACGAGATAATCAGGGCATAGGAACTGAGAGAGCTGCGTTGCGCCTTTATTGCGTCCTACTCTTCTTCCTTAGCAACCGACCTGCTGTCTGGCGGGTGCATCTTCTGGTCAGGGCTGCTCAATGGGAATACTTTGACCGCGACGTGAGCCGTTGGTGGTAAACCACGGCAATTTCCATAATGCTGCTCACCGATCAGTAGTCACTAACTCAATTTCCATTAATACTTAATCAAAAATAAATGAAGGATCGATCCAGTTAATGTTTGCTGTTTTTTTACATTGCTTTCTACAATTGACTTTAAATTTGAGTTGAATATTGAACTTCCGTTTTACCCGCCGCATTGAAAGTGATACAGCAAACTGACATTAAATGGCCAAATCTGAGGTCGCATATTCGGGTGCTCACACACACTTAGGCCCGATAGATCAGTGGATCAAAATGCGACTTTGAGCTCGTTTGCTTTGCATCTTATTTATTCTAATTTTTTGTTCTCGCATTATATTTGAAAAGAGTCTTACCTTCATTAACTTTGTTTGGTCGTGTGGCAAGGCCCATATCGTGATCGCAAAATGGATTGAAATTTTACAGTTTACACGAAGGAGAATTTCTCACCAGATATCCCAAAGTGTGCATTAGTTCTGCTGAAGATTTCACTCAATTTTCCCCACAGAATGAAGCTCGTAAAATACTTTGGTCTCATAACACCTGCCTTCTAAACTTTCGTTAGTTGGTTGGTGAGTCTTGCAGCAGAACGTGAGCTGCTGCACTAGGAAAGCATCCACTCAACTTTACCAATGTTTGAGCTGACAAAGTCCAGTCTAAGAAATGAACTAAGTCAACTTACAAGGGTGGGTATGTTCAAGCTCCATGTACGGGGCCCGAAAATTGAAGCAGATCAAATCGAGAAGAACGTGTGGTATAAGTTAATGGCATTTTGTGTTTCGAAATCTTTTTTACAAATATAACTGTGATAACACGCGGTGAAATGTTATAGTGCTATTGCGTCTACGTATTTCTTAGGAAGGATTAAAATGCGCTCGAGCAGTAAAGTCGATATCCCAATTCTGCTGCTTACAACCTAACAAAACCAACCAGTAACACGTGTTAACCCTTTATTGTCAACGTGGATTTCAAAATCCCCTATCAGAAACTGGTCTAACATACTTTATCCACAGTGAAATTTGTGCCCTAATGTGTTCTTTGAAGTTCATTGTCGAGTGGCAGTCACTTCCTCATCCTGAGATCGGTGACTAATTAATGCCGGTGCCAGTGAAATGATAGATAGTATCGGCGACTACTTCAAATGATAGCCACTTGAATGATAGATTGTTGTGATGACGCAAATATGAGTGTAAAAGTCTGACGTTAAAGAGTTAAAGAGCAAAGATAGAGTCAAGTGTGGCAATATCACCTTTTGCCTTTCATTCCAGCTTTATCCATTTTCTACATCACTGGAGGAGTCACTTGGTCCAGCAAGTGTACCACTTAGCTGCTGCGAATGGTACCCCGTACTTCTCGTCCAAAGTGTAACTTTCTACTTCAGTTTCATGAGCTCCCTGAAAATTTTCGGCCATTGAATATTTTCATTTCTTTTTATCCATCAGTTATCACATTCACAAAGCAGCAATGGGCTCATGTTATTAAGTGAAGTATGCTTCACGACTTTTTCAAGACCCATTTGCATGTTGGGGACTGTCTTGGTCTAATAAACATCTGCTGGTGAGATCGGTAGCCGTGAATGTCTAGTCAATAGTGCTTCAGAGCGTCTCCTGAAGTATTCGACTACTGGTTTCTTTGGCGAGCCTTTGAAATGCTCAACTAAGTTTTAAACATTTGAGTTCATATATAATTAGTTAGTTTAGTGCATTTCATTATTAAAAGAGCCTGTTGTGCAACGTGGAGCGTTGCTAAATTCCAAACAAGTGAAATTCCAAACAAGGGACAGGAGAATCGATGTCCATAATAATGACATCGATTCATTACAGTTAAACCGCAAATTTTCCGGGAGCGAGTTATGGGCTAGGTCAGATGAATATTTAAGACGTAAGTAATAACGTAAAGACTGTAACAGAAATTAAATGACAATTTACAAAGCAACTCACACTTCATCCACTTACGTACAATGCATAAAGCTGGCAATCGGTGACAAAGTTAAAACGTGAATATTTTCAGGTTGAAAATTGGGTTAAAATCAAAATTTATTCTTTGCTTCGCAAAAGATAAATAAAATTGCAGATTAATTCTTGATAAAAAATCGCACGTTTAAATAATTTTTGAAAAAATTCATCTGCCCAGGTTTTGATCGAATCGCAGCTAGTATTTTACCTGACATTTATTCTACCAGTGTTCGATTTTGGATTGCTGCTCTAATTTAGGTCCCAATTGAAAAATCACTCATCCCTCTCTCATAATTGGGAATGTGTTGAAAACATGGCGTTGTGGCACGCAGGTTTCTCTCCACTCATCTTGTAAACTTTCAATAGGGTTGAGATCTGGAGATGGTGGGGGCACATAGATCATCTGAAGTAGCCTCTCATCTTCTAAATTTGATCAATATTGGTCATTGTAACTCATTTTTTTACTGAAAAGTGTGAGATACAAATGCAATACAGCAAAAAATAATACTATAACTCGGAACATTACTTGGAATTTAGTAGACTCGCCGCCGGGGAAAATGGATCCTGGACCCATTGCTTCACGCGTCTCTCGCCTACTTCGATTCTGCCATCGCTCCAGGAACAAAGATCATTGACACAAAAGGTGATTTTAGTCCTCGACGTTCCGGTTCCAATTACTCTGACAAATAAGGAATTTTGTGCCATTTTCATGAGCACTCATGGCATTTTGTTGGATCTGAAACTGCGGATTTTTTCTCCAGCTCACGACACTGAGGCATTGTAGATGTCAATTGGAAAATTCACGAAATTCTGTAGTTACATCTCATGCGTCGCTGAATATCGGTTTTTTCGCAACCAACTTTTCAAAGTACGCGGGCCTTTCTAATGAAGAAGCCACGCCTCGAGAAGAACAGGCAGTGCCATTTGGTTTTTATTAATCCATTTTTTTCTGTCTCTTTCTGATGCCCCAAAAAGTGACAGTAGAGATATTCTGTGTAGATTTTGTGTACTTGTCGAAAACTGAAAGTCCTTGCTGCATAAAATGTTGAGGTGACTGTCCCTAAAGTTTTCGTTTGGAGTAAAACAAAGATAGTAGTTGAACCTAAAATTTATGTACTTTTCCACTCGACGAACTTTGATAGGATGTTGCGTATAAATTCTACGTGAGCAATTAGATTCTAAAACAATGCGCAAAAAATCAACACCGTGTGTAAATGTTGTTGTATGACTGTTTTTCAGTTAAAATTTTTCCTGACCATGAACATAAAAAAACTTGAAAATGCTTAAAATTTAAAAATTTAAAATTTAAAAATTATTTTATTTTAATTTCTTTATTACCAACATCAGTATTTTAATCTTAAATCTCTTAAAATACCTTTCATAATCCTGTTACCTCCAACTAGACATGAATCCTGGTCAAAGCATAGTTTCATCATATTACCGAACGTCCAACTTCCACTTTTGATGTATATATATTACCAGGAAAAAACTGGACTTATTATTACAGAACAGTATTATCCATACCTTCGGCTTTTGATGCATATTTATCGCTACAAAAAACTTGACTTATTACAGTACGGTGTTGTTCAATGAGGTCATCTCGGCAACCCTGGCTCCCTGCTCGCACCTCGCCAGCCTGCGCAGAGCTTGGCTCTTCACTCGCCGCCCTCTCATGGCTGCCTATCTGCAGGACGGAACCTCAAAGACCTGCGTTGATAGCTCCGACACCAGTGACATGACCAGAGTTAATAAGTGCTACCAT
>JACJUY010012564.1:0-21989 GCA_014220935.1 Platorchestia sp. MABIK | reverse complement strand
GTGAAAGAAAAGTTCAGAAACAGAAAACGCAACTTTACTGGTTTGTCGCTGTGGCCATTGATTTGAAGGCTTGGCCACCTGACAGAGAAAAGTCAAGGGCCCGGTGACAAAGGTGTCTGTTTTCTTCATCATATACTCTCTGTTGTGTTAACATGTTGCTAAAAACGTGTGCCAGGTATTTTGTTTTGTATTCGTTGATGGTGCAAGCAATCTCTTTTGCACAGCTTGTTTGCACAGCTAAGTTGCCAGCTACATCCTTCTTATACTTCAAGCTTCTTTAGATCGTCGTTGCAATCACATGACATAATTCTTATTGTTCAATGATTGTTACGAGTATCTTTGGTTAACTTATCAAATTTTCTAGTTTTTTAAATGTCTTATTTTGGGATCTTCACTGACGAGAGGTTGCGTAACTAATCTCATAACAGTATTACTGTTTTATCTGAATGAAATACAGACCGCCGTTATTCTAGAGCTTACCGCTAGCTGGTTGTAGTGCTTACCCATTTTTAGGTGGAGGAACTGAAATTTGCTTGGGTTACATCTCTCTCTTTTTATTATAGCGTATAACTTTGAAAGTTGAAACTAGGTTTTAATTTTTCCGCTTGTTGATCAGAACGGAGGCCAGTGTGTGGACGGACTGGGCACATACGAGTGCAAGTGTGTGGGTGACTGGGTGGGTCGGTACTGCGAGAGGGGGCCGTCCGTGCTGCAGCAGACGGAGCCCTGCCTGCAGCACGACTGCAGACACGGCGTCTGCACCGTCCTCAAGGGCAGGACGGACTACGCCTGCAAGTGCCAGTCCGGCTACTCTGGTTAGTGTCTACTTCATATGCATTCGGGAAATTTAAGTACTTTTTCAACAGTGAGCGACAACGAATTCATATTTGGCAAGACTTGTTGCATGCGAAGTCTTCGGCTTGGTTTTAGAAGTCCTGTAAAGCTTTCTGGTTTGCAGATATCGTCTGCAGTACTTTTTATTGTAATTGGGTAATTTTTAGTGCAAACGATATTCTAAAAATTGTCTCATTGTGAGTCACTAATAATTCCTAAAAAAATAGAACAAACAACATCATTACATGGCTTTCAATGTTTGTCTGTTGGAACAACACTATTAAGATCCAGGAAGAAAGTTCAACTTCTCGGCATTTAATCCGGTTTATTGCCATCTAACTTGAGTCCGGTAAACTGTCTACGCAACAAATTGACCTCATCTTATAAATTCGTAAGCCCCCGTCTCTGCTGCAGTCATGGGGGTATCGGCTGCCATCTGTAGAACGGTTGAGCAATTCTTTCAGCTAATGAATGTCAATCACTGAATTGAGGATGCGCTAAAGGACTGTAAATTCCTTCATTCTTTAGAAATTTGCTTCTTTGGAGTGCCTTTCACATGAGTTTGGACTCGAGAATTCTAATTAGTAATGGCAATTGGCATCTATTTCTAAGAAAAGAAATCGATTCATTTCTGAAATAACTTGTGAAATTAGGATATAAAGATTTTTTTATTTCCTGATAGAAATATTGTACCCTTCACATTATCTTCAGCCTTTAATTGTAAATTAATTATTTTACTTGGTCAGTAACTGCTTTAAAAATCCTGTGCTGCTATGAATTTAATTTGATGTCTCGACTTTTGACGTTTATATAGTTGACTTTGATGGTACGAATTATTTCAAAAATGTGATTCTAATTTTTCTTATCACTGCAATGTGAATGCCACCCGTTTGAGTAAGCAGCTGCTTATATGATATTAGTGTAATGTCAGTCTTTTGCAGTGCTACAATAAACTTGGGTTCCACTTTGCGTTTTTTCGCTTTTCCTAGTGTTGTTTTCAATAAATTTACTTCGTCAAACTATTTACTAAAAAAAATTTCGCTCCGCTTCTGAGCCCTTAACGATGCTCTTACCTGGATTTCTTTATCGCGTATATTCGAGCCTGTGAAAATTGTCTAGTTTTCGCCTTGAACAGGTTTTGAACAACTACATTACGGGTCAGGCGAAAAATTGTGGTTCTCGTGTGAAGTTTACTCTGGATTTTTTGCATTCCACAGGGAAGTACTGCGAGTTTTTGACGTCTGTGAATTTAGTGGACAAAGGAAGTTTCCTGCAGCTGACGGCGCCGCCAATCATTCCCTCTCTCAACGTCACGCTCACCTTCAAGTCAGTTGCCGCCACAGCTACGTTCTCCCTGCACTAATGGAACCTAAAATTTTTAGGTTCAAATTTGTAGCCTAATATTTTTGCTCCATGAATATTGTCTATCCGAAGTAAAAGTATCATTTAGGAACCAAACATAAAATTTCGAATTTGGAACCAATTTACTAAAAGTTTTTTTAGCGAAAGAAAGCTTGAGATGTTTTGCTTGCTGCTTTATAAATTGTTCAGGAGCTGTTGCCATAGAAGCTCTAATTTTTAAATTAATTTCGTTCGATGGGTTTGTATTAGCATCAATTGCAGCTAACGCTTTATCTTCCTTCAATTTCTTATTAATGTGAAGCTTTCCAAATTCTCGATTTTTCGGTGTCGTACATCAGGAGCATACGCACTAAGTTCCGAGCTCAGTTACTACTGAGTAAACAATGCAATATACTGACAGCTTGATGAAGACCGCTGCTTTGCTGCAATATCTGCTGAAATCACTAGGGTAGTGAGGAAGGCACAATCTATCCACCTTTTTATTATTCTTAGAAGTAATTCTAGTTCGTAAATTTTTTATAGTGACTGCAGGCTTGAATACGATGATTAGTTTCCATATAGTTAAAAATATCTGCGTGTAAAGAACTGCTCGTACATGTACCCCTAAGGAAGATGCTGTTGGGGGACCTCATCCATAGATGGGCCTTCTGGACTTCGGCTTTCTTAGCTATTTTACTTCTTTTAGTTTTTATGCCGTTCCTTTTTATGTTATTTCTTCCTCTTCTTTTCAAATTTGCGATTTCTATGTGCAAGGTATGGTGTGTGGGAATACACATTGTGCATAGATTCTTTTTTTTCTTTCAGACCAAACTAGATGGTCCCTCCTCTTCGCTCTCCTGAGATCGCCTTTGTTGTAGCCAGGGAGTTTTCACACGTTGACTGTGATGGGTTAAACTGAAGTTCGCTATTCAACTTGAATTTAAAGTTAATTGTAATAAGCGACATCGAAAATAGCGAACATAAACTTTATCGTGCCTTTATTTAGCTTGATTAAGTATACAGTACATGGAGATTGAGTTTGTGACTACTGGTCGCTCACCAGTTTTATGAAAATCCCCTACGGTACCGCCGGCGGCTCACGTCGCGGGAAAAGTGTCAAACTACCTAATATAATAATATTTATGTATTCACACTGTTAGCGAATGGATGTTGTTTTTTCTGGAAAACTGAATGATCGTATTCATGCTTCGCACTGTTCCTCACGATAGCTCTGAAGTGACGGACGGCGTGCTTGCCTACCTCGGCCACGAGCGCCAGCATCTCGCCGTCGAAATCTTTAGGGGGCGCCTGCGCATCAGTTACGATGTGGGCAACCATCCTGCCTCGAACATGTTCAGGTTAGACTTAAAATTAGCATACTTAATCATTTAATTCTTTTAATATTTTGTCAGTGCCATTTCTTTGAAGCCTTAAAGTATTGTTAGCATTTTTCTTTTCTCCTTGATCGAGTTCATGATACTTTGCTTCTCATGGGTGTCAAGTTAGTTGCATAGGTATACATTCATCATCCTGTTGATTATGGCAATAAAGATGCATTGTTTTTCTTTGGCAGCTACGAGCTGATCAGCGACGGCAAGGAGCACACGGTGGAGCTGGTGTCGGCCAAGAAGAATTTCACGCTGCGTGTGGACAGAGGCCTGGCGCGTAGCGTGGTCAACGACGGGGAGCACAGCGCGCTCAACACTGACGGCTCGCCTTTGTATTTGGGGGGCGTGCCCCCCGAGGTGGGGCGCCTCGCGCTCGACCAGTGGCATCTCAGGAACTCGACTAGCTTCAGAGGTGGGGCGGACGTGCTCAATTGAGCTGCGACAGCCAATGTAGAATTAGACTTAATTTTTGTGTACGGTGTTAATGAACCTTGGTATTTTTTTATCAGATGCTTGATCTGGATTGTTGAAACTTGTAGACAATTTTTCATATATCCGATTAAACAACAAGAAATTAAATTCATCTCGTTTGTGACATGGATGGTGGAAAACCAAAACATTCCAGTTGCTTGTATTTATGCGGAACTTGACGTAATTTAACTAGCAAGTCAATTTTATAGGTATGGAACAGGTGCATTTTTGACATTTGTGTCCATTAAATGTTGAACTCATGAACGCATTGCGTTCTCAACATTGGAAATCATTATTCGCAATCTCTCCATTTATCAGTGCAACTTATCAGTTCGTGATAAGTTGAATATGTTGCGAAGAAAAATTATTTAATGGATTCCACGAATCCCTTGGCTCAAACGCAGTGGATATCAACGGCAAATTGAAGTTGAATAGTTTCGTGACCTCATAAAAATGTTTTTATGATTGCAATTAATTGTCCTAAATTTGGGTAATTAATCAGAAAAGTTACTTTTTGAAACTAAAATTCTATAATTTGCCCCATCGTTTGCTCACTCGTCCATATTCCCTCAGGCCATTTTGACTCAGAAGTTACCGTTAGTACGAGAAGAATTACACATAAAATGAAACAACTTGTGTAATAGCCCTTGCTTACAACTACAAAAGGTCATAATTACAAAGTACCCAGCCCAAGAATACGTTTGATAAACAACACTGACCCCTGTAAATCACCCTAGTCTCATCTAGGGGGTCAAGAGTAGCAGAGTGCTGGTTACTCTGGTGGAAACTAGCTTTAAGATAACTAACTACCCAAGGGCACAGCTTCACGGACTTCTAGGTGCACTCTGACATCACTCTGCCCCTCAGAAGCTAAACAAAATCAAAGTTAAATAGCATAAAACCTTGGAACATTAATTGCATTTACTCTCCTGAGATGTTGAATAAGATTCATTCCAAAATGCATGGTTGGAAATCTCACGGTCTTAATTATAACCCGTTTTGAACATCTCGGATCGATACCAAATATTGCAGTTGGAGAAAAAAATCGGCAATGCTCATAGCGCCATCTTGCAATCAATACGAGATTAAATATGACAATTATCATGCAAAGCTCATTAGCAAAGATTTTATCTAAAAAAGACGCGTCTAAACATCGGCTAATGGCAACAAATATGAACGAAAGCATAGGTGCACCGTATTTCGATAGATTGAATATTTCATTACGAAGCCTTTCGCGTCAAGCGCTGAATTTGCAACGTTTTGAATGCAATTGATCAGCTTGATAATGGTTGCTTTTGTTATTTGATCTCTCTCCGCGATCTACCGTCGGGCGTTACAATCTACTTTCTAAAATCTATTTCACGAATTTGGGGCGCTACGAACCATTTCTTGGGTGTTCCTCAAACACTGCCCACATTGGCTAAAAACGTTCAAATCAAAGACTAGGTTGACCATTTCAAAATATCAACTCGACGATATCAAAACCATTTTTGAATCGTATAGTTCCTGTTTAAGAGCTTAATCCTGTTGAAAAATTATATTGAAGCTATAATGTTCCTTTTTTAACTCCTGTTGAAAAATTATATTGAAGCTATAATATTCCTTTTTTATAAAGGCACAAAGCTGTCTCATGTAAATCTCCACAATGGTGCCGGTTCATTTTGTCTTGGATGCAATGTAGAGAACCTTTGGTAGCAGTGCTGAAGGCGCTCCCAACAGAGACACAGCCTCTGTTTTGTTCTCAGGGGGAGTGTGGTATACAAGTTCAAATGGAGTACCAGCTAGGCGTCTGGCCAACTTCATTTCGTTATAGCCGAACCAATGATGCAATGCTACGATTCGTCATTCCTCACAACATCCCTCTATTCCGCAGTCGTCTATTTATTATACTCTTGCGGCCATTGTATTTAAGGGCGTTAATTCTTTTCAGAAATAAAAAGGGTTCTTTTCGAAACCGTCCTGCCCTATGTAGACGTCTGCTAACTCTGTTTACGAATGGATTTTGATCTGAGTGGGCTCCAATTTTACTTTTCATTATCACTGCGGTAAGCCTTGAATTTTCTCAAGGCAGATGTCTCATATTACAACCAATCGAGCGATCAGCCATTCGTAGTTGGCCTACCTTGCTCATCTTGACAATTCCTCCTTGTGTCTTCAACAAATTACGTGTTAAGAAATTTATAAATTGATCGGGTGATCTGCTTTGCCAAATGTGCAAAAATGTTCCAGCTATGTTCCGTGTCTTATGGCTTTCTACTCTTGTGAAGGAATGTTGATTATTTCTGGAAGTAGAATTCGAAAGTAAGTAGTAAACTTGCATCATCCAAAAAACACTTGAAAAAGAGCTGCAGCAATTGTGAGTGCTAGACAAATCCGCTATTGTGACAAATGAAAGAGATGGGGGAATGATTTCGCAACCATGTTCATAAATCAGGATCAGTACTTCATATAATTCTTCATAGGTCTTTCTCACACTATTTCAACATTTGGTTTCGATCTTATGTGATTGAGACACGTTGTGTTCGAAAAACTCAGTGTTGATTTATAGCAATTGTATTCGTTACGACAGCCTGAAAACCACAAGATTTTGATAACCTCTTGTGGCTCAATATTTGCCGCTTTAAATATTTATACTGAACTACTCCTGTAAAACGATACAAAAAGCAATACAATATAATGGGGAACTGCAGAAAGGTATAATGTGCAGCTGCGAGTGTCTGAAAGACTGTAGAACTCTGTAAGACAATCTTCCACGATTTAAATTGTGTGACGATTAACGTCTTTTTTTATTGGTCTCGCAACGTATTACTTACAGTAGATATCAATTTGACACTCGACAATCCAAACGCAGTCGATTATTTACTCTGGGAGGATCATATTTTCTCTTCAGTATTTGTTTAAAATTTAAGTTTGAAACTCCTTCAAAATTTTGATACGAAAATGTTTTTAGTGTAAAACTTTTTCTTGAGAAACTTATTTAAGCACCACTCCATGTTTCTGAACTAGAATTTTTTGCCCTAGGCTGCGTGAAGAGCGTGCAGATCAACGGGCGCGTGCAGGACCTCTCAAGGATCCAGAAGCAGAACAAGGTGGTGCCTGGATGTGGCACTGGTCACCAGCACGACGAAGCTCCTGTGCTGCCCAGCCTACAGGCCCCGAGGACGAGTGCAAGCTCGGGTGCGAGTGCCAAAGCGGAGTTGCGCACCGAGCTGCAGCTGCTCACACGCAGCAGCACCGTCGACCAGGCAGGCAGCGCTGCGAAGAACATCGACATAGAGCTCGGTTTGTTCCTGCTTTCCTCATTGTATTCTGGTTCATTTCTACTTCGCTCGTGTTGTATTTTTGTTTGTGCTTATTAGTGAAATGATTGTTTTTTATTCGTGCTGATCATTTTCTAGTTGCTTTGCCACTGCTTCTACATGTGCAGCATGTTTCAGCTCATATTTGTACAGTTTACCCCTAGTTACGTGTATATTTTATTTAACCTTCGTTGTCCATTGATAGCCTTACTAATGTTAGCTCCTTCCATTATTTTTGTCAATCCGTTGCCTTAGTTGCTACCGTTTCGTTGCTGCTTTCTATTTGTGGTTAGGTTACAATTTAAATTTACTGATTGCTTTTATTTTATTAAAGATGTGTTATTAGTCTGGTTGAGTTGATTTTCTGTGATGTTTTATTTATTAATTCATCCATGTACGTTGCGCTTCTCTACACTGCTGCCTGGTGTTCGCTTCTGAAATATTTTGTTTTGAAAATCATTTGTGACAAGCACATCCATACGGTGCTAAATTCCGATTGTAGCGGTAAAAATCTCGGTTAGGTATCGCATAAATGTATTCAAGTACGCGTGACTAAGATAGAAATGAATTCCGTGAAGACATTCGGATGGGTAGTTTCAACTGGGTGTGTTTGGAGATATTATTGAGGGTTTTGATATTGTTCGCCCGAATTATATGTTGCATCCTTTAATTTTGGTGTACTTTAGTGATTCGTAGCATAACGACGAGAGAAACGTGAATGTTTAAGTTGAAGAAAAACAAGAACACGTGTTCTTTGGAACGTGCGCGTGCGAACACTGGAAGGTAACCTTGAATACATGCGTAGGGTGCCAAAAGTAACGGTCGAGATGTAGGCTGCACAGACAGCAAGTGTGTTGTGTAGTCCAGCAATTATGTGTTTTTTATTCTCATGGAAAATATTTGAAGGATATAAACGGCATTTTCTGAGCCTTAGTAGTTCATGAGAACCTGCAAGATGGTGTTCTTAATTCATTCGTGTAACACAAGGCAAGGGCACATAATGTCCTCAGTGCAACTGACCCACGTGATAATGAGAGCCTTCGAACGGTTGTGATTATTTATCCACAGAACAGGGTAGGAAAATTACGAGCAGGTATGCATTTCCATGCAGTCCCCAGACCCCAACAGTGAGAGAATTCGTTTCGTTGTAGTTTATTTTTAAATTTGTTGCTAAAATCACGCTGAAAAGTTTTCATCTTCATTAAAGTGCTATCTGAATAACTTGTAAGAATCGAGAATTCATTAAGTGGTTTCAGAATCGCTTGGACTAAATAGGCCTTCACTGGCTGACTGTGGTGAAGAGAAGATAACTTATTCGAACTATTATGAGGAATGCGCGATGTAGGATAGGAGGGACATTCTTTAAGGATGGAATCGAGTGGGACAGTGAAAGATGGGTGAAGCAGTTTTTGAATGGTAAAAATTTTTTTGTTAGCCTGGCTTAATTGACTAAAGATATGTTTGCATGTCCTTAAAAATGAAAAGCAAAAACAAATGAGATGGGTGAGCTTATTGAATGCAGGTCTAAAGTTACATTGATTGACTTCAGTAAAGCGTATTGGGTGACAGCTATGTTATTGGGTCGGACTCACAGGCCAAAATGAAAGGAAAAAGCATGCAGGCCCAGAATTTTTTAGTGAACTTTTCACAAAGTTTAGGGCTTTTATTTGGGTCTTCTGTAACCTGAATTTAGAAGAAATGTTCTGCTACGATGGTGTTACGGAGGCCCCGAGAACTGTCAAGCTCTCACGTTGTAGAACTAAAGTATGATATGATTATAAGGAGTTTATAGCATCTTTCAGAATATATTTCGTTTGCGGACAAGTGTTAGTTCAATAATATGTGAAAATAAATGGTAATACCTGTATCTAATTAACATTTTACCATGGTAAGAATTGACATATTTTTATTTGAGCACTTGAAATCCGAAAAATTGTGAATATGGACATAAGTTCATAATTGAAGGTTGTGAGTAGTTGATTCTGTGTGGTATGATGATTCTGTGAGGGAGATAGGCTTCGTAATTTATTGGTTCCGTGTTATTGCTTTTGTGTTGTGGTCGGAACATCACACCTGTCAGTTGGTGCGGTTTTGGTGTTCGCTTGAGGGAACGCAGCGCACTGAGTGTCGCGCTAGTGAAAAGCTCATTCTGCGAATATCACCCTGCATCAATTTGGTCATCACGAGGCGCATTGTGCTGAATATTTTTCGTTTGTTAATGATATTTAAATTTAAACGAACGTTAGTTTTGAATTGGCTTGGATGCTGTTTTATACGTAATATGGTTATTTGCGCTTTAACATAATCGACGTTTTAGTTTTTAAGAACTAATGTTAGTTAGTTTTTCGACCTTGGATTCATGGTACGCTTCATATTTTCAATAAATGTTTATTGATTTTCGTGCAAAAAATTACAAAAGCTCGTTTCAGTGAGAACAAAAGCGCGTTTCATTGAGATAGTTTCACAGACGAGCAAGTCAAGTAATGTCGGATCACAATGAAGAGAAAACTCACTTCCTTTACTTCCGTCCGAAATTTTAACGTTATTTAATTTCCATTTTCCAGTTCATGGGTAGAATTTGACGTTAAATAATAATATGAACGAGTGAGTCAGTCGTCGTGATAAATTTACTTTTCAGCTCCCTGACAAAACTCGGAAAATTGATCATTCACAGGCGGCACTCAAATTCATGAAATTCCGTAATAAATACCTACTGCAAAGTAACATTTCAACAAAATTCCATAATTTTTTCACACCATATTGCAGATCTTGTTGTACCTGTAAGGTATGAAACTATTCATGTGAATAAAAATTTCATTTTTTAACAAGTTTTTATTTCATCCATAACTGTTAAAATCATTCTAGCACACTGGTTGGGAATTGATCCGTTTAGCTCCAATGCAGAGATTCTGTACTGCATGTTCACATTTCATGAATAGTACGGCTTTTTCACATTCATGAATTTTACATCTCTTTTTTGTTTCACGAATTTCAAACGTTAACCTTTCTTGAAAACGCTTCCGTAATGAAAATAAAATTTGCGGATTTCAAAATCATTTTTATAGCAAAACGAGCTGTGAGCCAACGTACGAGATCTTTCGAACTGTAAACATCCGGGTGGGCTCTTGCGATTGACAAAAAGTTCAAGTTGTTACACTTAATTTAGTTTTGTGTCTGCTATAACCGTCGTATTCACTTGTGTGCCCCTTCCTCACGGTGTCGTAATGGCAAATTTGAGCTAGACTTGTCGAGCCCATCTCTTTCATTCCGCTTGTATCCCCGTGCATCGTTTCTATAACCCCCACAGATTTCAATGCTAATCAATGACGTGTACATTTGTTTTTTCAGCAAATATTATTCAGCTCTGCAGGGTTTGCTTTACCAATAATTTTAGAAACATAAAGAAAGGTCTGGTAATTCGAAGTGAATTGATGAAAAAAGCAAGTTTTATAAATTATACCTTTCATTTAATACATCCTATCATAACAGTGCTGAATCCAGGCAAAATAATTAATTTTCCATTGGCGTTGTCGCTATATTAGCGCTAGCAGACAGCAAGGAAAATGATATTAATTGAGAACACTTAACACTAAAGCATCAATTTGAACTATTCAAAACTATTAAAGATCTTAACCGCTATCATAAACAAACGTAGGCCACTGATCATTTCACTGAAATAATTTGTGGTAACACGTCATCTTCCATCATAAATGAAGGCAGGCCACTGATCATGTGACAAGATGATTGTTAGTAACACCTTATCTTCCATCATAAATGAAGGTAGGCCACAGATCATACGACGGAGATGATTGTTGGTAACACCTTATCTTCCATCATAAATGAAGGTAGACCTCTAATCATATGACAGAGATGATTGTTGGTAACAGCAGCACGTGTGCCGGCAGATGTGTGCAGCGGGCACCAGTGCGACAACGGGCGCTGCAAGCCGCGCAAGCGCCGGCCTGGGTACCGCTGCCGCTGTAAGCGGGGCTGGGGCGGCAAGTTCTGCAATAAAGGTAGCTCTTGTTCCTTGTCACGATTATTTCAAGTTACTTCCCCTCAGCCAAATGCGATAATCGTATCTAAGGAAATTAGTGCTCACATAGGAAAAAATGCGATGTCTCGAGCTCAGAGTTAGATAGGCTTTCTTTTTGTTGAAATGGAATAGATATTTTTTTAGTTAAGAACCATTTTTTCTTCGGTTTACTTCTGTTCTGTTTACAAACACCTCTTGACTTTCACTTCCGACTTTCATCTTGTTTCATAACCTTCCTTCTTACTTTGCCGCTTGTATGTGCAAGGAATCTTGTGTGGGAACGCATCTTGTGCATAGATACCGCGTTCCCCTAACTCCATAGTAAATGATACTTGCATCCTTCCTCCCCTCAGGGGGATACAACTGTTGTATCTATGGGAATTAGCGCTCCCAGGGGGACTATGTGAGGGCCCGAGCTAAGGGTTAGGTAGGCTTCCTTTTTGTTGAAATAAAATAAGTTTTTGTTCTGTTACGGACCATCTTTTTTCGGTTCACTGCTGTCCTGTTTTTTCAACACCTACTACTTTCTTCTTCAACTTTGATCTTGTTTCATAAACTTCTTTCTCATCTTACTGTTTCTATGCCCTTTCTGCATAGATTCCACGTTACCTAAACTCCATGCTAAATGGTGCCTTCCTCCTTCCTCTCTTTGGATCGCTTTTGTAGCGGATAGGGAGGCTTAAACTAACTAATAATCTAATCTTGCATCCTTCCTCTCTTAGGAACACCCTTGTTGTAGTTAAAGAGGCGTAAATTAAAAGGAGCTAAACTAAAATTATTAGTTACTTTGTGGTTTTGCTTCTTTATCTTACAGTTTACTTTCTGCTCTCGGGTTCGATCTTAATTCGGTGCCCCCGTAATAAAAAATTTCACTCTCCTCTGTTTCTGAATGATATTTTTATAGCATATTATTCATTGTTTTATTAATTTAATAACTCCTGCTCTGGAAATATTTAAGGAATTTGCTTCTTCCATAATTGCGTATATTGTGGTACGAACTCTGAAGAAAGAAAAGCGGAAGCTCTAGGGTCTACAGAAGAGACTAGTCACACACTTTGTAAAGCCTCTAATTTTTAAGTCATAAAGGCTCTCCGAACTTTTCCCAGGAAATTCGTCTGTTGGGTAAATTACACTAACTATATGTAGACCGAATTGTGACTCAAAAATGGTTTTCTAAGGAACTTAGAGCAAATTTCAAAATCAGTGACTATAAGACTATTATACGATCGACTATGGAGTTGAAGCTCCTGGCTTTGATTTTATTTCTTATTTAGGTTAACGTTTTTTCATGGCAGACTTCAACTTTATGTTCTCTTCACCTCAATGGAAAATGAAATTTTGACTATGCCTAATTCATTAGGTTACTTCTTCGTGTCTTAGTTTTAATAACACGATGTTCAGGTGAAGGAAGAAATCATCTAGGATGAGGGACGATAGAATTGCGAGTTATTCAAAAATCTGTCCGTCAGCTCATTTTATTATGATAGTTCCAGTACTGGCTTAAATAGAATGTCTTGCAAGCGATCATGGCTAGACTTGCTCCGTTCAGTTCATCCAAGCTTCCGGATACAAATTTTTTCCACTTTCTTGCAGCTAACTAGAGGCGGTATAATGAGCTCCAGAAATGTTTGAGCAAGTTTTCTCGGAAACAAATCGTTTTTATATCGGGAAAAAAATTCAGATATCGGCCCCTTAATTGTAAACGTGTCAATCTCGTGGTTTTCAATGATCACTAATCCTTAAACACTAAAGATTAGAGCGATCTGGTGAACATTTCTGGTGAGGAACACATAGAAAAAGGGCATAAAATATAGTCCGATGCATACTCAAGAACAAAATTGAAGTTAGTTTGCGTTTCCCCACAGCTCCAAGCTGTCGACGGGAATCAGAGAGCTCGCATTTGTTCGACAGCAACCGTTGCAGATCCGCGCGACCCGTCCGCCAGTACTCGTGTGCTGGAGGCTGCGGACGCCTCTGCTGCCGGCCCAAGCGACACCGGATCAAGAAAGTCACCATGATCTGCAACGACGGCACAAAATACACTAAAGTCATCAAAATTCTAAGGAAGTGCACGTGCACGCCCAAGTGTGAAAGCTTACCCGAAGAATAATCATTAAGCTGTCTTGTAAGTGAAATTTGAATCTCAGGAATCGTTTTTTTCTCTGACGTGCAGCTTTTCGTAGATGAGTAGATTCATCGTGATATGAAAGATGCATCTGGACATCAACATGCTCGTCAAATGAAAAACATATTTTCGATTCTCTTTGTTGAAATAAAAGACACGAACCTGCTCGTGATTAGCTCGATAGTCATGAAGCGTTGTATGAGGGAACTGCCACCATGTTTTCGAACTAATTACATGAGAATTATCTCGACTAACAATGATAACATGTTGTCATCACATTAAAAATACGCTGGCAGATAGCGTTTGTTGATCACAGGGAAAACTTAATACTCGATTCACCACTTGGGATCTACCAGTATATCTCATCTTCTACACCTGGATCACGAACACTACGCAGATTCTTGTCCAAAGGTTTCTCCCTGTGAAGCAGTTCGTGTCGATACTTATGTTTTAGAAGATTTTTAGCGTTTTCCTTTACAATCTAATTGTGGTAATTAATTCTCTGTACCTTTGAAGTGAAAATAGTTTATGCTTAATTATGTACATACAAACTTTTAAGTAAGATACACTACTTGAGCATGAATTATTTTATGCCGCTCTTTAATAATGAGCGATTTATGTGGACAGTTGTGTAAGTGTGGGTTAGAACTTCGTACTTCTCTAAAGGCTGCTGGTAAAATATACTAATAACTGTATTTTTTGGTTTGGCTCTACTTACCTTTAGGAACATTTCCTTCTGGTCGAATCTTTTTATCATACTTCAAATTTTTATAATTGTTTTTTTAGTATTTTTACTGGGGGAAAATGGTTTTGAAGTTCCCCTGTTGATTCAGAAAGCTATCGATACGTTTTTGTCCTGCCTAGATTGCATATCAATATTTCCTCATCGTTGTTCGAGACCATGAATTGTGTCGTTAAGAATGTCTGTTCTTTGAGTTTATCTCAGATCGATCCTCCTGGTATTTAATCATTTCACCTGTGCACTGGTGTTGAAGCCAAAGAGATTTTCTTTTCACCTGCACCGAACTTACTTATTTTTTTGTAGTAACAGCATTACTTCAGCATGCTCACAATTAACGTGCTACCAAACTGCTCATGGTTTTTAGACATTGTCTCAAAACGTCGGGACATTTTCCAATCATCTTCGAAAGAATGTATTGCTTTTTATAAGGTAAAAATCTACAAAAATCTCCAAATGTTTAAAAGCGTTTACGTTCTGGATGTGCTCATAAATATAATCCCCTCGGAAGGTTTGGTGGGTTAAAGTATTGAAAGTATGATGCGTCTCTTCGTAAATTGTGCGAAATGGTGGTTGTTATGCTGTATAATTTTGTCATTTTAACCTAATCCATTGCAGTAATGAAATTTCGACTCAAATTTATACCATTACCTTGTTGCAGGTTTCCCTGGAACTTGTTCCGCGAGAATTTTCTTTAAAAAATAAGTTAGATTTTCACTCGTGTACTCATTAAAGTGATAGTCCCAGTTATATTAGACCGCTAATTCTTCTTGTATATAAGCAACACTTTTAAAGTATCGTCCATTATTTGGCGCTCCACTCGTGAACATTTCACTAACAGAACACTAATGAGTTTTTAGCTGCCGCAGTTTTGTAAGTTCCAAACGTGGCGTTCAGGAATTCTGCGGAACCAAACGGTGTTTCCAAACATTGTGTCGCTCCTTCTGAGGAACGCGTATTTGTGTCGTAATTCGTCCATAAAACGCTATCGGTGTGATTAAGGTTATCCAAATAGGAAGTGAACACTTGTTTTACCCTCGATTTAAATACTTTAACTGTAACAACACAGGACTTGACAATATGGACAAAGTGTAGATATAGTGTAGTTGATTTGAGCGTCCATGACCTTGTCTACTTTATCTTTTCTGTCTTCGTACTTTTTCATGAACTTCTTTTGTTTCTCATAACCATGAAATTTCAGTGTTTTGTTTGCATCTTTGTGTCACGAAGCATAAGGACTATTTAGGCTGAAGTATCTTAATTTATGAAGGTTGCTTGTTCTAGGTTTTGGGACAGAAATTGAGGTCATTAATTTCAAAATTGCTTCAAAAGTTACAAAAAGGTTCGAATTCGTCGTGATAAAACCAGCGGAAGAGTTCATTTCTCCCGCTTCAAAATGCAACACTTTTTTTTAGTAGATTATGTTCTGAAAGTCAAGATTCGTTGAAGTGTTTCAGCTCTAAAGCGATGTCAAGTTTTGCTTTCTTACTTCTCATATTTGGCGACGATCATAATCAACGCAAGCATAGCTCATCCATTTTAATTTTTTCGAAATTCCACCTCTATAAATTTCTGGTCAAATTTGCATTTAATGTGGTTAAAACTCGAGTAATCCTGTTCATTTTGCAACGTGTTTAACTAAACTTCTTCCCAGTCTGGCAACTAAGGAGATTTCAGCCAAGATAATTGAAAAGATTCAGGTTAGTGGACACACGAGTTAGTCAATTTTTTTTAAATTGTTGAAGTAGTTTAAATTCATGCTAATTATTGGAGTGTTCAAATTTCCACTCAGCACCCCGTCAATGGGATATAGCTATTGTATCTAGGGGAATTGGCGCTCTCAGGGGGAATATGTG
The DNA here is from genome assembly GCA_014220935.1 of Platorchestia sp. MABIK. Lineage (NCBI taxonomy): Eukaryota > Metazoa > Arthropoda > Malacostraca > Amphipoda > Talitridae > Platorchestia > Platorchestia sp. MABIK. The sequence goes on along the minus strand of JACJUY010012564.1, from coordinate 5,900 downwards.
AGGTCCCGAGATAAAGTGGAAATAAGCCTTTCTTTTGTTGAAATAAGATAGGTCTTTTGTTTTGTTACACACCTTTTTTCAGTTCACTGCTGATTTGTTTTTCAGACTCTACTACTTCGTCAATTTTTATCTTATTTTATCAGTTTCTTTCTAAACTTACTGTTTCTATGCACCTTGTGCGTAGATTCCGCATTCCCTTACCTCCTTGCTTAATAGTGCCTTCCTCCTTATTTTCTTTGGAACGGCTTTTTTGCTGCTAGGGAGGCTTAAACTAACATCTAATCTAATCTTCGCACTCAAGATATAGAAACCTCACTGTTCCATGTGTCAGTGAGGCATTTCAATTTTAAACTTCCTTCATGAGCAGTACATGAGGTTGCCTTCATATTCTGCTAAAAACTACCTTCATTACTAACAAACGTTTGTGACGGGGATGCCTTAACTTTTGGTGGTGAGGAATGTGCTACTGGAGAACAACAAATGTTATGGTATAGCATGTTACTTCTCCTACTGTTTTGCTGGTTTAACCAAAAAATGTGCAAAAATTCCAACAAGTGTGTCCCCTCAAGGGGATACAACTCTTGCATTTACGGGAATTAGCACTCCCCGGGGGAGAATGTATGATGGCCCGAGCTGAGAGTAATATAGGTAGGCCTTCATTTTTTGTTATGTTAAGGACAACCTTTTTTCGGTTCATTTCTGTCATGTTTTTCAGCACTTACTACTTACTTCTTCAACTTTATCTCGTTACATAAACTTCTTTCTCAACATACTGTTTCTATGCTCCTTCTGCATAGATTCCGCGTTCCATTATCTCCATACTAACAGATGCTTTCCTCCTTCTTCTCCTCAGAACGCTGTTTTTAGCGGTTAGAGAGGCTTAAACGGACATTTATTCTAATCTTTCAACAGGTGTGTCATCAATCGTGAGATCTTCTGAGAGCGAGGCTGAATATTTGTCAATGTAAATACCTGTTAGCACACGGTTGATTGGCAATGAACGTTCTGAGAGTTAAAGCTCCGTAGATGCAGGTACCTGTTATAGCTCAGTATCTTGGAACATTGGCAAAATCCTTGTAACATGTGGCCTGTTGAACAACTCTTGTGGTTGGATTGGTGGAAATTGCATTATTCTGTTTTGTTTTGTTATGCAAAATGAGTCATCAGCTAATCTCTCATTTCTTGATTCATTGATATTATTGTCCTGTATTTTTTTCAGTGTTTAAACTTTTCTTGCTGTTACTTCAATATCGGATTTAACGTTTGTAGAAAAGTCCCACGTTTGCAGAAATGTGTTGCAAACTCGCGGACATTATTCAAAATTATCTAATCTTTACCCTCGTGTAGTTGTGTGGTATGTTGGTGCCTGAAAATTAAATTGCTAAATTTTACCGACAACTCACGTTTGGTGCAACAGAACTGCCTCCACTAATCTGCGTGCTTTTATTGTCTTAATGTTTAAATGTTAAATTATTCCGGTGCTTCGGTTGCAACTGCTGCAATGTGAGTCACTTTTGCCTCTTACACCCGGGGCTTAGTAAACGGATTTGGTGCCCCTTTGTTGTACAAACGCGACTTGATACACAATTCTAAAAATCTGGCTTTCTTTTCTTAACACATTATCAAGTAAGCCGCGAGATCGTTACCGGAAGAACTAACCTCCATATAAGTCTGTAAATATTTTCGTGCGAAGCATAATCTAAATACATTTTAATTAATAACTGTTTAGTAACTATCGCAGTTAATAATGATATTTGCATTAAAAGTTTATTGTTATCGAGGGCGGGATTTTTTGCTAACATTTCTGCAAATTTGTCGAATGCTTCATTCAGCAAACTCTTTGCTTTTCACCGAGCGCTAATGTTCAGGATGCGGAATCATTTTAAGAATCTTACAAAACTGTTTTGATTCACTAACTTAAGATTCTCCGTGAGCATTGCTTGTTTTTAGGTGCAGTGAGAATGAAGTTTAACATGTTAATAACGACCCATTAAAAAAATTGGCCATTCTTTGTGGTGTATCTGAACATGATGTCGATGTATCATAGAACTTCGGTAGTTCATTACAGTAATAAATATAGTCTAAATCACGTTGTGTTTTCAAACCCTACATTTTTTGGCAGAGAAAATGGAGAGCCGGATTTTTTATTCTGAAGCCTTATACTAATCTCGAAGACCGTTTGATGAGACCATTGTTTTTGCTCTGCGTTGTCAAACATGATGTCAAATTTAAGACGTTACTGTTGCATAAACATTTCGTCAGTTGATATCAGTGTGGAATATTCCACCAGGTTCCTACAAGGACGAAATTTTTTAACGTGGATCAGACCAACGCAGCGACGATTGCATCGATAGTGCATCGGCTGGAGTTTCCACCAGAACGTCGTAGTATGTTATGGAGGACACGAATAGTTTAAGTAGAGATCTATGTGAAAAACACATAACACATCAAAATAGAAAGCACGTTCAGTTAGTGGTAGTGATCGCTGTGTCATCGGAGATCTTCTTCAGTCCCTCATATCGTAATGGTGCAGAATTCGCGCTGGTGGCGATTTTCTCCGTTGGGTTTAGGAGAAAAAATTCTAAGCACAATACCCCACTCTACCCAGGTGTCTGAAATGGGTACCGGTCTTGACCGGGGGAAAGCGTCTTGGCGTCCTGGTGTTAGTTATAAGGCATTTGAAAAACCAATGTACAAGGTGATATGTATCAGGCTTGAATTGGAAATAAAGCATCCGTAGATGCCGATGTTTGTTCGTTTTAATATTCCTAGATTGCATTTGAGCAAGGGCTAAAGCTACATATAGTGTTTAGTTTTTATCACTGATCATGATTGATTTGATTGAGAAAGTATGTTCCAAAAGAAAACGAGCTGTATTTGATTGTCCATTAAGGTTTTCTTGTGAGTCTTACCACTCCTCATAGGTAGGATTTCTGAACTCTCAGGGAGGTATACTGTTGGTGCCTGTCATCTCCAGCCAGTGTACCTTGGGGGAACTGGCGCTCCTCAGAGGTAACCCTGATGGGCCACCAAAAAATCAGCTGCACTTGTTGCAGGAGTGTATTTTAGGGTCAATTTAGTAGTTACGTAGGTCTTATTTTATTTTCTAAACAAATTTCCTTCAAGGGGCAAATTAGGCGATTCTGACCTCTTGCATTAGTGACTTTGTTTTTATTCTCTATCAACACTTTCCTCTCATCGATATGCTTGCTCCTTCTTTATAAATGTTTACCGGCTTAGTGGGCTGTACGCTATGGGAAACTAAATTATTAGTACCTCAAGGTGAACTTCCCTGTGAGGCGATAAACATGTAATGCACCGATAAAGTGTCAGTGTACACCCACCGGTGTTGAAAACCAGTGTGCAACAATAAGCATAAAATTTTGACGGGTATGCGCAATTTTGAAGGAACAGTGCGAATTAAACCAAGGTCGAGAAGGAAGGTGATGGATAATGTGTATGGTCCTTGTTCGGGCGCCACCCTTTTAATGATGTCCCTATCTTAGGGTTACCTGAGGGTAGTTAGTTGATAGATAAAAAGCCGTATTTTCTGAAGCTGGCCATTCTGTTGGAATCTTCCTGATGTTCAGGAATAGGAGAGAAAGTCAGATTTGCTGACTGACAAAGTCGTATTTTCTGAGGCTGATTATTCCGTTGGAATCTTCCTGATGTTCAGGGATCGGAGAGACGTCAGATTTGCTGACTGATAAAGCCGTAATTTCTAAGGCTGATTATTCCGTTGGAATCTTCCTGATGTTCAAGGATCGGAGAGAAAGTCAGGTTTGCTGACCTTTATTTATTAAGTTAATATTCGTCAACAGTTTTCTTTTCGTTGCTGCGAATAGCTTCCAGTATTTTTCGGAATTCCAGATTGCTGCGTGAAGAAGCTAAGGCTTTAGTTAAGTTGCTAAATTTCCGCAAAATAAGTCTAGCAAAAAAGCGATTGAGCTAACAAGCTATGAGCAAACAAGCTAACGAAAATTTGAAGATCGGGACAGAAGTCCGTTTCGCAAGTCTCTATAATACGCGAGCTCAGTTTATTCTAGGGAAGCATTATTTTCCCTCCGTACACCACCCTCAAACTTCTTACAAAAAAACTCCAACACTAACATCATATGCGCAAAGCGCATCTTCATCAGTCCCCTATCTATCATTTTTCGCTTCACCTCTTCTCTTCCCGACACTCTGTGTCAAACTCTCTTTCCGTCTTTTCTATGCGCATCGTTCGTTCGTTCCTTCCGTAGTACAGAGGCATCAGTCGACATATCTTGGCAATGACTTAACAGAAGGATTGAGTTCAGTCCCATTGGACTTGTGTGAGAGAGTGGTTACTGAGCAGAATCTAACAACGACGCTTCCCTCGTATCATCATGAAAAGAAAGAATCGTTCTTACAGAGTGAATGTTTTGGTTGCAATTATTCAAATGCTTCCTGTGTTTTTCATTATTTATGTTTTCAAAACTTTCCCGAATTTCTACCATCAAGGGCTTTTGAGAAATGTCCCGATCATACATGAATAGTTTCGCATGAAGGGCGTACTTACATATTTTTTTCATGTCCATTACATATTTGAGCACTTGAACGGTGTGTGCCCTCAACTACTTGATCACGGTGACCGCGTCATGAAAAGTAATGATAGGTCAACTTGATTGTAAGTGCGAATTTACTAAACCCTTAATTGTTCTTAAATAGGAATCAAATATATACGGCTTAACTTTGAATGCGGAGGAATAACTTGGTTTTCATGCAACAAGCAGATCATGGGTGTAAATTGTTCCTCTCAGTTATTTATTATTTCCACCTTTTTTAGTAGGTTGCAAGCCAAAGACTTTTCATTTATCTTAACCTATAATTATTTAATATGTATAACAAAATTATATCTCTATTAACGAGCCTTGATACCTCGGTAACGGGAATAAGAAGTCTAGCATATGAATAATTGCAAAGCATCGTTTTCTCTTTCGGTGCGCATGCGTCGTTTGAAACAAGTGAGCGTCGGCGACCAGATCTATTGGTTCAGCGCCCTCGCTTCGGATTGGCTCATTGTACATAAGACAGGACGTACATAACATTGCACATAACACAGGTTGCACATAACAGGACAGGAAGGAATTACGGTGAAGCATTATCAATTTCTTCTTGTTGCCATCCATATCATTTATGTCTTTTAATTTATTCGTACATGTTGCCTTCCAACGCAAGGTTCTAAAATTTTGATTTGATAAGAATTAGCAATATTTAGCGGACCGGTTATCATGTGAGCAGGTTGGCAGTTCATTAAGATGCAATTTTTTGTATTAAAATTTTTATGGCCAATCAAAAAATTCATAAACCAGTTTAAATGGCAATTTTCAAACGAAAAGGTCTTTCTGTGATGATTGAAAGCGAGCTTATTTATTCACATTTTGAGTTTGGATCACCATGGCCGAAGAACGCGCTCTTCACTTGGTGTCGGCAGTTCGAATCCCGGCACTACTGCCGAGTAATTTCACCCCGTTGGGAATAGGGAGAACTCAAACCAGACAGGCTTCCCCACTCTACCCAGGTGTTGGATTGAAAATGGGGTACTTGCTTAACCGGGGGGAGGTAACCATCATTGCATTTTAGAGTAATAAGGCATTTGAAAAACCAATGTACAAGAAATGTATCAGGCTTGCTTGATTGGAATTAAGAATCTTTTTTTTTTTAGCGAGCCGGCTTCTTTTTTCGAACGGAAGGGCATGAACTAATCCGGGTTTCGACGCAATCGGAATGTCTCCCGAAAAATGCGGTATGGCGACTCAGACAGGTGTTTGTGGAGACACTGGCACTGGCTGATACTGGCTGGCTCAGACACTGGCTGATACTGTATGTAAGATTTTTTGCGGTATTTTGAATGAGAGAATGAAAAATTTAGTTGA
>JACJUY010012563.1:0-21991 GCA_014220935.1 Platorchestia sp. MABIK | reverse complement strand
TGATGCTGAACATACGCGACACTTTGCCCACCAGTCCGACCGATGCTTCAGATTTGTTGACTTAATTGTCCCCTGTCGACTGCAGCTCGCAGCCACTATGGGAGCGCGCCACCTACTTCAGAAGCTCCTGCGTGTTTGTGTGGCCTAAGGCATATGCCGCCCTCGCTTGCTCCCTCCTGCTAATATTTGGTCTACAAACCATAGCACTGACCTCTTCCTGCCTCTTTGTGGGACAGCGCCACCATGGGACTTTAGGTTCAACGAATTATGGTATTCTTTCTTCACTTATGTCTGGGGTGGACTCGGAGGGCGACCCTAAAACTGGTTGTTCTTGTGAGCTCTCACCGTGAGATGTCACCTCGTTTCAGTGAGTTGGATTGTATCTGTGATCTCGAGTTTAATTGGCTTAAAAATGTATTGGAAGGTGTTGTGGTCGTTTTATAAGTGGGTTGATCGACTACCGTGCTCGCAACCTGCAGTGTCGTTACAAGTTACGAATGTGTTCAACAGATGACCAAATTAAAGACTTTTTAGCACGAATTCAGGACACTTTTACCCTCGCTTTTTTGTGCACGTTTCTGACAAATATTAGCATTTATTTCTGTGTTGAACACTTTTAGTAGGTTACCAAATTATTTGGATTTTCTGTGCATTCCTTAGAACTAAAGACCTTAGAAATCTGACTTCCTCGTCGGTTTGAAAAGACTGGTTTGTGAGTAATACGTTTTTCAGTGCTGTAGAGAACTTATCTAAAACGCTACTGTGCACTGTAAGGAATGTGCATTTATATTATTAACGGTAACATACTCGTGTACCTCTTGTTATGTGCAATAGTAATCATTCTTTGCTTGAAGAAAGTTTTTACTTTTACTATCTGAGCTCTTTGTGTATTCTGGTAAATGTAAACGATCCTGCTCTAAACGTATTGATATGCTTGTTTTTCAATGAAGTTCAGGCCTGAGAAATAATTCTTTTCAAGAGGGAATAGTTTCATCATAAGCGTGAAAAATTAGGCACTCAACGTTTTTATTCCGCATGCTGAACTGGAATCACACTCACGTTGTCATTTGTGGATACCAATTTCTGGTATTTTTTTCGGTAAATGATAGTGAAAATAAGCTGTACCGATAACATTTGACATTTCCAGGTAGCGTTGTGCAAGCTCCGTATTGTGCGTTCAAAGTAGCTGCTTGACGCATTTCCTGCGATAAATTAAACTGAAGCTCAATATTCAATTGAAATGCAAAGTCAATCGTAGTGAGCAATTTTGAAAATGACAAATATTAACTGGATCGTGCCATCATTCATTTTTTATTAAGCATTAATTGAAATTGAGTCAGTGACTGCAGGTTGGTTAACAGCATTATGAAAACACGCAGTGACCACTGATGGGTCCCTTCGCGAGAAACGTGTCAAGTTTTTCTTCGTAAATCTCATAGAGCATTTAATGTAAATATTAGATGAATTTTTTTCAATTCCATTAACAATTTAACCGCCACGTGAACTGCCGGTGGTCACGGAAGGAGATTTTCATAATGCTGATAACCGATCAGTACTCAGAAAGTCAATTTTCGCAAATACACGATCACGAAATACACGATTCTTAATGCACGATCCGGTTAGAGTTCGCTGTTTTCAAAATTACTGTATTTCACTTTAAATTTGAGTTGATTATTGTACGAATGTGTTGAACGAATGTGCTTCGTGTATACCAGTTGAGTTCATTTGATAATTTTGAATCAGAGTTGGGGAACGTGTTCACAGTATTTTATTATTTTTTTTATCGAAATCAGAACGGTTAAAAATGTGACACATCTCTTATCTAATCCGCTGACAGAGTACTTCTGTCATGAAAAAACTAAATGAGTGGGAAAATAATTGCGGATTGAAAGGGTTTACGAAGTCAAAACCTCATATTTATAGGATTTAGCCCTTTATCTTATTAACTAGCAATGATTTAAAGTGTAGACTAGTTTATTTTCTATGATGACTCATCTCTGGTAACAAACTCGTTTTATTCCGGGAAATTTAGGATGGGTTAGCCTGCATCTCCGTTCTGCTCAATTGACTTCACCAAATCTTTAAATGAAAACAGCGGTGAAAAGAATTCTGATCAAATACGAGTATTCACATTACCTTCGCTTCTAGGTTGCCCTGTATACTTCCGTTGATTAGCGAAGACATAACACTTCAATAGATGAATGTTCTCAAAAGTTTTTATGACGTTAAATATTGGCGATTAATTCAATGCAGTATTATGGCATCCACTTTCAAAAAAGAACCGATGATGACACAAGAGCACGATAGCACCCTGCAGCTCTCAATAAAGCGCTCGCCTTGATAAGCTCAATAAAGTGGAGGGCAGCCTGCTTCCCCAGAGTGATTGGTTGCAGATAAGTGCTCGAGTCTGCCCGAGTCTAATGTGACTCTGATACTCAACCTGACAGCAGGCAGACCGCAGCATAAACTTCCATTATCTTCCCCTCGCGACATTTATAGCGCATGTTTATGATGTCTTTGATTAGGAGCGAATTTGTTCACGTCATATCTGCTGAAAGAATGCGAGCTTACGCCTGTACCTCGTTCTGATAAATGCCAAGTACAATCGTCTCAATTCTTCGGTATTCATAAGGTAAGCGTCGTGTGGTTTCACTTATGAAACAGGAAATTGTTTTAAGAGGAAAAGTACATCGTTTCATTTTAGTCAGTAATCGATTCAAGGTTACAGTTTTACTTATTGTAAGTACTGATCGATCAAAGGTTTCTGCATTAGTATTTTTTGCATTCACTGCATTCTTTTAAAATCTATTCACTTCAATTTAGGTAAATAAATGCGACTCGAAATTTCCTCTACTAATTTTATATTCAAACATCCTCATCCAAAACTTCACGACGGAAGGATATGTTCTATTCACGGCGTCAAGCGCATGCGTAAAACAATTTATTTCACCACTCCGCCCTCTGATGGTAATTTAGCGAGGCATGCTGCGTTCGTATAGATGCATGCATGCGTTCATGCACGTACGTGTGAATATAAACGTGACCTTAACTATGGAGAGAATGTGAGGCTACACTCACTTGAACGATGTTGGCTGTCATGCGACCGCCTCTGCCCTCAGTTTCGAGGGCTGCCTTGTATGGTTCACGCGCCGTCTTCCTCGGGCAGCCTTGCGGCGCCTGCTGTTCTCTTCTGTTCTGCTGGTGCCGCTTGTGTGCTTGGCTCGGGTGTTCTTCACGTGGTAAATGTATTCTTCGTGTAGTTGACATATTTATGGTGTGGTTGATGTGTTCCTTGTGTAATTGATGTGGTCTTAGTGTGATTGATGTGGTCTTCGTTTGATTGATGAGGTCTTTGTTTGATGAGGTCTTTGTTTGATGTGGTCTTCGTTTGATTGATGTGATCTGCGTTTGATTCCCATTTAATTTTAACATTATTTATAAAGTGAAATGCCAAGTACATACGCTCATGTGAGTGGCAAAGAGCAAGATTGAGAATTCCATTTAGACTTACCATTCTTCAATTTTCATTCTGCTTATTTTGCATATCGTACGTGGGTTCGACCCACCGATCTCTTTACGTTAAGGTCGCTGAGCATGCAGGGCGTAGTCAAGACAAGACTCTTTTCACATTCTTCGATATTGTTCTAATGTTTCTTGTGGTTACTTATGATCATTGACGAATTCGACCTTTTTTCTCCAACGGCCTACTTCCAACGTATATCCAGGAATTAATTAAATGTTTTCAATAACTCGATTTCTCCGTCAGGGAAACACAGCTAGTGTATCGTAATAAGCGTTCGTTGGCGACGATGTGAGTTCCCGAGGTGATGCCTTTCTAAGTCTTTCTTTCGTCAAAATGTAACAAGTTTTGTTTTACTACTGACCACCTTTTTGGGTTTCTTGCTGTCCTTTTTTCAATAGCGATTACTTTCTTCTTCAATTTTCTTTATCTTTTATCATGAAATCTCTTCAATTTTGTTATGTCCATGCGCGGGGTGTGTGTACACACTTGTGGATGGATTCCAAGTTCCCTTAATTTCGTATAAATGGTGCTTCCTCCTTCCTTTCTTGAGGACACCGTGGGGCTAGGGAGGCTTGAACTAAATGTATAAATTAAGCTATCATTCTCTATTAACTTCACGATAAATAACTTTTCGATTCTGGACAACATGTTCAGTGCACTTCAACATATACCGGTCTCCATTGTATCGTTATCTTGAATTCATCATTAAATTTTGCCAGTCTTGCAAAATTGGAGTCGCTTAAGTATTTAAGGCCTACTTTTAAGTCTCGAAGAACCTCTGTCTTGATGTATAAATTTGACAATGGGGGTCAGCTGAAAGTATGGTGTAAGCATGTTCTTGTTGTCAGTTGTCGAATTCCTTGACCATTATAGTGGTCAGGAATTAGAGTGTGTAATTCACTGGCTTGAAGTAACTTCACCTTTACCGGTGTGCTCCGTAACCTTATGGACACAGTTCATGCCGTTGTAAATACTTTGTCAACTCTGAGCTTCGATAAGGCTATCCATTGCTAATGAACTTCTAATCGCTTTGTTGTTAGACGTTGGAAGATTTTTCTTTCTTCGCATAAACTACAAAGTTTGTTCAAAAACATTTCATTTCCTTTGGTTTTGCCAGTCCGTACTATTGCATGGGCATCACAACATCGGGCTGCGAGTTGTCATATACATACACTTTCTGGTTCCCGAATCAAACATTTCACTGACTAGTTGAATATGAAAACTTTATTTCAAGGGCTCAAGAACTTTAGAATAGTGAGGAACTTTTCCGTTAATGTTGTAGCGGGTTTCCTCTTGTGAACTAACCTGCAGTTAAGTATTTGATGAAGTGTATCTCAAATTCTTTTCTGTACATCCTTTAATTGAACACTTATTAGTCAGAGTGTCTGCCAAATAAAATCACAGAGCATCAAGATTGTGTGTGCAGCGTCCAAATGCATTGTTGTGGCCGTAGCCTTGTCTTAGCGTGGCCAACACACGATCGCGCATGCGCTCATCATGGTGCGATTAATTTTACGCTTGTGCCATTTAATACCTGCATGCTAGACGCTCATATCCACAGCCCAGGACTGCTGTTTGCTATTTTTGAGGCCTACTTGTTTGTTTGCTTCTCGGTATTCCTGTATGGGTTCCTGAAAGTTTTGTTTCTTTGCAAGAGTTTATAAATATTTACTCGAAGCACCGGATAAAAGCTCGTTTTTGACGCCCATGTCCAATTTAATCTTGACGGACTGACCGTGAAATGACGTGAGGGTCAGATCTTTTCTGTTTCGCTCAAAATACTGGTTTCTCAAGGTCTCGCTATTCTCAGAACTAAGGCCCTGGTAAATTCTCTTTGTTAAATGTACCATGATCCTCATTGGTACGTGAGTTTAAAAATCTCGGCTATTAATCAATTTTATTTTCAACGTGACGATTTTTGAGATAATTTTCTGGGAATGGAGATTTATGCAATCATGGTCGCCGCGCAGTCAAGGTTGCCCCTTCTTTTTTTCTCGCCCGGCTCCGAGCTCTCGGCCATCATTACTATACTATCGCAGTTTATAGTCAATCAGGTCACAGTAAGCCAGGAATAAGGCAATTCAGCCATTCTCGCTGTAAGCAAAGCAAGCCACTCCGAGACATCATCGCATTGCTAATTAAAGCGAACGTGCGTAAACACGTTTGCTGATGTTTGCTGGCGCAGGAAATGCCTGCTGCTCGCCGTGCCGGCTACATAGGAGCGCCCGAGCATTTCTCCTGCTGATAAAAACTCCCTAAAAACCTTCTCTTGGGCCATGCAGAAATGCAGCTTCTTGTTCTCCTCATGAAGTGCTGGGCACGCCTGCAGAATGAGTCATGTGCCGACGCGGGTGTCAACGATCTGCATCCTTAAACTTGTCACGTTGACTATAGAAATCGTTAATATGAAAATTTTCCAGTTCTTATAGAAGTGTCTGTGAATTAAAATGCCTGATATCGCCTTTCACTACTGATCACTCAGTTCTGTACTCATCACATTCTGATGAGGATGGGGAAATATTTTTTTGAGTGAAATTTCATTCTGTTAGTCAAGTTAATGTGAATCAAGTTAGTGAACAAGTGAAGTGTGTTGGATTTTTTGACTCGTCCTACGCAGCCTATTCAGGAGGATGCAACTACTGTATCTATGGGAATTATCGTTTCCATGTTGAATATGTGATGTCCCGAGCTAAATGTTAGGTAGGCCTTCTTTTTGTTGAAATAAAATAGGGTTTTTGTTTAGTTGATGACCTTTTTTATTCGGTTCACTCCAGTCCTGTTTTTCACCACCTACTATTTCCTTCTATTATGCAACTTTTATTTTGTTTCATAAACTTCTTTCTTAACTCACTGTTTCTGTGCACCTCGTGCATAGATTCTGCGTTTCCATAATTACATGCTAACTAGTGCTTTCCTCCTTCCTCTCTTTAGAACGCCTTTGTTGCGGTTAGGGAGGCTTACACTAACATCTAATCGTCCAACGCATGAGCTGTTCTCAAAATTTCTTGTGAATTTTTAGTTATTTGCTGATTGATGAGATCTTTTTACAACATTATCTTTCATGTAAGAAAAGAGAGAATACTACTGTTAATTTAATTTGGTTTTCTAGTTCATCTCCTTTTCTGTAATTAGGCATCTTAGATTTAGGGAGTTTTCGTCTGTACGCCGTTAAGAAATAGTCTTTCATTACTGGTGACTCAGTTCTGTACTCAACACATTTCTTGGCATTTCTACCTACTCACGGCTTCATCAGCAGTGCTTGCAGGTTGTTGAGGCTCATCACATTTTCTCTTTTCATATCGCTATTTTCGCAAAATCTGCCACACTCCGTGTAGTCGACTTTTTTTCTCTTTTCACCTTTCCGTTTCTCAAAGAACTTTACTCTGCTGCGTTCTATCTAGTACAAGAGGCTATTTCAATCAATGAAGGTATTAAAATGTTAAGCCACTGACGTGAAAAGAATGCATTGAATTGAATAAAATTGTGTATAATTTATAGCCGCTTTAAATGCACGTCAAATGTGATCAAACGCTGATTGACAAGATTGGTTTTGTTTGTCAATCCTGAAGTTTTATATTAAATTTGGCAGTCGAGTTTGAGCAGCACCAGCAATAAAAAAGTTGGCTCCTGACACAACAGAAATTTGGCCAAATTTGTCGATCATTTTTTCATTTATTGAGGCGAGTGTCTCTGAGCGGTGCGGTCTCGGTGTTATGAGCGTCATTTGCTTGTTTCCTGTGCAAACAGAAGTAATTCATCGTGAGATGGCAGGCCTTATACGTCTGCTGTGCAGCACACCTCAAGGTTGAAGCGTTCCCCCGTGTGCACTGTAGCTCTCTTGGGGCGCTTTACTCATGGCTAGGAAACTGTAATAAGCACACTCAGAGAGTGGTTCTATGTGTTGTTACTGAGTTGTGATATTTTTCTTTCTTGTGCTCGAACATTGTGTGGTTGGGCAAAACAGGTGACCAATATTAAATTCGTTCACAAATTTTTGAATGAAGGTAACGTTTCTTGCCGCATTATCAGTGTTTTCTGGCTACTTCTTACCTTTTTGGAACTTCGTTTGTTTCTTGCTAGATGATGGAACTTCATTTGCTTTGAATTGTTAATCGTATTCCTCTACTGCACTTATAATCTGCATTTGTTTTAATTGCATTAAAAACTTTGTCATATGTGAGTTCATTAGCTGTACAATTTCAAGTTCAGAGCCACCTTCTGAACAAACACCAACTGAGAACGCAAACGAGAAACATCGCCAAGTAATTGGACTCGCACCGCAAGCTGGTGTAGAATCTATTCTGGAGCATGTTCCTTCAAGGACATCGCTTCCTTGCTCTGATGCCAGAACCAGGCGAGTTGGAAATGGTTAACCTCGCCTAAAAATAAAGTTGGCGTACAGTTTCTCTCTCTCTTATTCATTTTTTTAAAGATTTGCATCGTGTAAAGCTGAGGCCCGCCCCTCTCTGCCTGCACGGACTGAGATTTGAGCGCTCAGTCGGCTCGCCAGAATGCTGGGATTATAATAGCTCTCAAACACTTCAGCTTCTGCAGCAAACAGATTTTGGGCGGCTTCAAAACTTTGTGTAAATATCATAAAGAGTGTTGACAGCGTGAGCTCTGATTTTATTCTACTCAGCTGCAGAAACTTGGCGAAAAATCAGGGATTTTTTTGTGGTTGATGCCTGTTTTTCTAACACATCAAAAGAAAAAAAACGTATTACCGTTTTTAGCACAGGAATATTTTGTAAGGACAGTTTTGTTCTCCAGTCTCTCCATGTTTTCTATTTTCCTAAATTTATATTATAGAGAATCGGTTCTAGTTCACAAATAGTCAGTGAATTGGGTCCATTTGTGGACAATAAGTTGTGAGTAAAGCGCGGTTTTGCGACCGGTGATCGACGCGGAAGACACTCTCATGTCTGTCGGCGGTGATATAATTGGGTATTACTTTGTACCATACATTGAACTTCAGTAAATGTGCCTCGTATTTCATGGTGCCTCAATGAAATATGATGGAAAAGTACCATCATTCTTCTGTGAGCTAAGTCTATCTCTTGCACACCGCTATACAATTGCTGAACGGCTCGGTACGCCGCCACTTGGTACTAAGGTTAATGTTGATGATTTTCAGTTATGTTTAACTATGTTTTCTCGTCTGACTTGACGATTTCATACCTTACATGTGTTAGCTGTTAGTCTTAGACCTCTCGCGGGGTTAGTGGCATCTGACGATGAGATTGTCTTTCAGCGTAGGCGACTTGATGCTCCTCGCAGCCTCAGTGAGATATCATCGTCGTTTTCTGAGTTTGCCTTTGTTCATCTGGTGTCACTTGTTGTATGAGCAGCTTGAAGTATATTCCTACGACTTTTCCAAGTTAAAACCCTACAGTTCAAGTAAAATACAAAATGTTCAGTGAATTAATCGTTGAACTGATAAAAGGAAGTATTTGGTTGATTATTCGATTAACTTGTTCGCCCTAATTTCGTGGCAGTTATGTAACGTTGTATCACTGTCTCCTTGTGGGTTTGTGATCAATTTATCTCTTTGTGATAACCTGCTGCCTCACAATTGCATTTTTTTTTTGTTCTGCTTTCTTTATACTGCTCTTTGAGAAACAATTGTATTGCCCTATGAGCGCTTATGTCAAGATATTTCCGTTGCATTTGATTGATTTCCCCATTGTAAATTCTTAGACTGATAATGGAATATGATTTAATTTTTATGTTATTAAACGGCCGCATTCGAGTTTCTTGAAGCACAAACACAATGTGGGTTAACGAACGGAATTCCAGTAAGCCGGTCGCCTATAAATGAATGAAATTTCGGTCTGAAATGTGTACCAAGTAATTCGGATATCGACCCTTTTTCATTAGACGAAATTGCTTAAGAGCGTTATCCCTGGGTGTAAAAGAGTAACCCTTAAAGAGAAATCTATTCTTTATATAATACAAGTTTTAATTTTTCGTGAAAAAAATTTTTCAGCCTCATGATGAAATTTTGTCAGTCGTTGCAGAGAACGAATACATTTTCCATTTTTTTTGAGCTCTTCGTCGGCCTTTTTCACCAAGTACTGCTCTCTTCAATGTGTTGTTTGCAAACCCACACATTTTGTTGCTGTAATGTCCCACCCGTTCCTCGAAATTCTTGACTGCGGAAACATCGTGTGTATTATTTGCCCCACCCGCTGAGCCGTGTTTCTGTAGTCTGCGCTCGTTTATGAGATGCAGATCTGAACGCTGGCCGTTACCTTAAATGTTTGCCTGATGTTCCGGGATCGTGGAAAGCTTTTCTTGACTTTCTTCGCGGAGCTCGCTTGCGGCAGAATGCATGCTTCGCAGGATCGAACATCTGTCGGACAACTGAACATCCTTGTACATCAAGTTGCGAGGTTGCCATGACTCGGTTATTTCACCCTGGAATTTACCTAACTGTAAACTGGTTTTGCATCTTGTTTATCATAGGTTATTAATTGTGTAAGTTTTTATGAACGGCTAGGGACTTCGGCGGTAATTTATCACTGGGACTAATTTTGTTTGCTCTATGAACAGGTAGGGACTTTGACGGGGAAATTTCTTCAATCAGTAAATATATTTTAGTATTACTTTTGTATCTTTATGTTAATTTTGATCCTACTCAGTAATTTAATTTCATGTAGTAAAAGAATATTTCCTTCAAGAATAATGCTAATGAGAATTGAAGACTGATCTTGAATTATGCGTATCAAATCGTGCATTTCTAATTATTTACAAAAAAGTCGAATCCTGCCAGTAAGGTAAACTACTCTACAATTGAACTTATAATTCTTAAATACTTCATGTACCTGATGAAAAGCGGAGAACCATGCGTGTTTATAAAACAAGGAGAAGCAATGCTTTTTTATGTTAGTAGAACAGTTTCTGGTTTTGTCAATGTTTTAGTGCATGCGCATGCGTGGTGCCGTCATTCTGCAATACTTTTTTACCTTAGTGCTGTATCATTAAAACAGCGCATTTTATCTTGCTCGCATATGATTCACATCTTACTTAAGTGCATGAAATCTTGATTTAAATCAATTTTAATGAGAAAGTGAGTTGTTATTATACCTTGTACTCCCCTCACGGGGATACAACTATTGTTTCTGTTGGAGTTAGCACTTCTAGGGGGAAAGTGTGAGGGATCGTGCTGAGAGTTAGGTAGGCCTTCTTTTTGTTGAAATAAAATGTGTTATGTTCTGTTAAGGACCATCATTTTTCAATTCACTGCTGTCCGGTTTTTCAGCACCTACTACTTTCTTCTTAAACTTTAATCTTGTTTCATGAACTTCTTTCTTATGTTTCTGTTTCTATGCCCTTTCTGCATAGATTCCACGTTCCCTTAACTCCATACTAAATGGTGCCTTCTCCTTTGAAACGCTTTTTTCGCGGCTAGGGAGGCTTAACACTTTGACTGCGACTACTAAATATCAAGCTCAACGCCAAACTCAAATTTAAAGTCAATTGTAATAAACTTTTTTGAAAATACCAAACATGAGCTGGATCGTGCCTTCATTTAGCTTTGATTAAGTATTTATAGAAATTGAATTTACTACTACTGGTCGGTCAGCAGCATTGTGAAAATTACCACCGTGTACCACCGGTGGCGCACGTCGCAGTCGAAGTGTTAAACTAACATCTAATGTAATCCTCCTTCCTCTATTTGGATCGTCTTTGTTGAGGATAGGTAGGGTTAAACTAACATCTAATCCATATCGTGTATTGTTAGTGTATGAGCGGAGCGCTAACATATTTTGGTTTTTCTTGCATGAAATATGTCCTGCCAGCATGCTGCGAAATTTTGGAGGCTTGAATCGTGTTGAATATTCATCAGAGCTGTTTGTAGTCTGTTGCTGGGAAGAACGTTCCCTATAAAATGTGAGAATAGTTGATGAAGAATATCTGTCCTGAACACATCATGATCGCTATTGAAAACAGAATATATTCCACATCACTGAATGAAAATTCTAGTACACGCTAGGATAATTTTACACTATGGAATACTTTACGTATTTGTAATATTCCGTTTGTAATAGCGAGCATTTTCCACTGACGTAACAGCCATCATATTGGATGTGCATGCACTAATTGTCAGTATGAGCTTGTAGAACTCTGAAGGCGTTATGGAAAGGTTGCGATTTCCGAACTAACATCGGAATTTGTTGTCAGCATGTGACTTCTCTAATTGAACTCAAATACATGTTTGAAAACTCCCGCCCTTAATGGGCTTTTAGAGCATTTTTGCATAATTTCAATCTTGACCACGCCATGGTTCATTGCGTACAAGCTCATTCCCAAGCATTTAGAATTTAAATCTTGAATTTAATTTTCTGCCTAACCCATCATAAATGCTTGGTGCACTTCTTCATATGATATTTTTACATTATCTTTCAGTGACAAGTATTAGATTTGAATGTCAACGTAATTTTAACTCCGAAAAAATAGGCTTTAGTTCATATCTCGGTTCCAGTCTCCATTCGTTATTATGTGTGGTATTTTCATTCCTTCCTCTCCGCTGATGGAAGCTGAATTCACCTGACACCCGTGTTACTAATGGAAATATACCGCTTTATTTGAATAACATTGTTCAAAAATACCAATCACGATTTCTGTTGGAGACCTTTTTACTGTGTTTTAGACTTTTTGTGTTTTTCTTTCTCTATAGTCTGAATTGAGTTTCGTTCTCCGAATTGTGTGAGATGTGTACGATGCAAGACCTGCCGGTGGTCGTCCAGATCCTCCTACGGGTCTTTGTCGACCACTGGACCGACGACCGATCGACCGACCTCGATATTGCCACCTCATCCGATCTTATTAGCGTCACCTTGAAGCCCGGATCTGTGAGAGAACAACGAACGTCCTCAGCTTAACGAAGAAAGTCCGCATTACTTTCTCCCAGAGCTTGGGGAGAGACCGTGCAGCATCGTTGGATTATTGCCTCGTGTCCGGCACTCAACAAAGCCTCCTTGCCGCCTCGTGTACAAGCTGCTTCTGTTATGTGTGAGGCCGCTTTGATGAGCCGCAAGAGTTCAGTAATAGCCTAACTATGGCGAGAGGTGAAGCTGCAATTATGGCCCCCTTGAGTGTTTCGTGTAACATTCATTTGCATGTGCAATGTGAAAGGATAAAACAAATGAAGTCCATCTTGGAGCATTTCTGGGCAGTTCCCTTCTGTCTTTTCTCTCTCCCTGAAAGTCAGCTCTAAATATGGGCCGAAGTGTGGCCGAACAAACCGTGGCGGTTGTGCAGTTACATGCTGGAATTGTCTTCGGCGTGCTCGCCCCTTCTTGTCCTTATTCGAGAACGACGAACTCTTTGCATTTTAATTGTGGGTCTTTGCTTGAACATCCTGAGCTGAGTTTATTGGTGGAATAACAGTTCTATATACCAAATTGAGCTGTATTGACGTCAGGACACGTGCTCCGATTCAATGTTCGATGCGTTTTTCTTTTTCCGCAGAACATTTGATGGACGCTAGGTTCTCAGAAGTGAACGATTGACCTAAATTCTGCAGATTTGCTTTGCTTTTTTTTTTATTCGGATTCCCCAGAGTGACTGTGCTTTATATCGGCAAGAAAAATCAACGTAGTCTGTTAGTGGTTAAACAGTTACAGTCGCGTGGTGTAACTTTTTTGTTTACGCGCTACCGTGCTTGTTACCGCTCTTTACTGGCTAATGGTCGAATATATGAGCGTTTAATGCGATGTTACGGCGCGCGGTTGCTCTGTGAACGAGAGACGCAAGTTCCGTTGCAACTCTGTGCAGAATGTACTATACCGTACAGTGTAAATTATTAATTTGAGATGATCCCCTTAGGGGGATACAACAATGGCATCTATGAGAATTAGGTTCTCCCAGGGGGAAAATGTGTGAGGGCCCGAGCTGAGAGTTAGATAGGCCTTCTTTTTGTTGAAATAAAATGTTTTTTGTTTTTTTAAAGACCCCATTTTTCGGTTCACTGCTGTCCTGTTTTTCAGCACCAACTACTTTCTTCATCAACTTTTATCTCGTTTCATGAACTTCCTTATCAATTTCTGTTTTTATGCCTCTTTTGCATAGATTCTCTTATCTATATTCCCTTTTGCACTCCCTTATCTCAATTCTAAATGGTGCCTTCCTCTTTCCTCTCTTCGAAGCGCTTTTTTTTAGCGGTTAGGGAGGCTTAAACTAACATCTTTTTCTTCCGTTTAAGGGCCATCTTTTTCGGGTCACTGCTGTCCTGTTTTTCAACACCTAAAACTTTCTTCTTCAATTTTTATCTTGTTTCATGCCTTCCTTCTTAATTTACTGTTTCTAGGCAAGAAAACACGCCTTGTACATAAATACCGCATTCTCTGAACTCCATACTAAATGGGGCTTGTCCTTTTCTTTGGAACTCCTTTGTCCCGGTTAGAGAGACTTGAATTTTCATATCTAACTGAAAATTATTTCATATCGTCAAAAGGCTAGCCATTGAGGTGATCGGATGTTTTTCAAGTCTTCGGCAAAAATGTAGGATTCGCGAGCTTTGCACGGAGAAATATGCTCGTGATGCTTGTATTCGTCAGTTGAGCCTGAAGAATTGTGCTCTTCAGTGATGACCCTGCTGCTACCCACCGTAGAATCACGTACCGTAGGGTATTCTGCGTGTAGTGGCGTAGGCTAGATCTTCGTTTTTTATTCTCTGTCGCTCGGAAGCACCGGTGTTTTGTTCTGCTCAAGTGTCTTCTGACAATACATCACTAAATGCTTTTTTCGCGTTTTCGTAACGCGTCTGCTCGGCAAAAATTTATGATCGGATGCTGTTGTTACACCAAACGTCTTTTTTACTGGTTCAGTTTTCAAATCGACAGGTGCGCTGCCAGTGCAAAAGTGTAGTTTGCATCATCTGTGTATTTCAAACAGCGTTGAGATCGCGTAAAACAAATTAAATAAATCAGGGAATGAAACAGTAACTTAGTGTATGACGGTATAAGAACTTTTTGTTACTGCCTGCTTGTGTTGTTTTAAAATTCCCCGTCTTCAAGCGAAGTTAAAGAATATTTCTAACTGTTTTTTTATGAAGTGCCAGTTGGAACCAACTAGTGAACTCTCTAAATGAAGTGCATGCGTTGTCGGCATAATTTCCAACACGTTCGTTTGGAATAGGGACGCCCAGTTGGAATCTACGTTTTTCCCCTCTTCTGATGAGAACCAACTTGGTACGTGTGGCTAGTTTGTTACAGCGGTGAATGAGCCCAGCTCTTGCGCTCGCTGTTCACGCTCGTTCACGTGAGCGCAACGAGTGTCGCAGTCGTGATTCCCGACCTCTTTGTTGATGCCCGCCACAGCTCGCGACAAATTCGCTCGATGGCAGCTCTGATAATCTGCGGTGAAAGGAACCTGAGGGGCAGGGCGCAGCTGCACGTGTGTCGTCAATCATCCGTTGCTCTTCAATCAAATGCTGAAATGAATGATGTTGTTTTACACTTTTTATTGAGTAAGGAAGGTCCGGGAACGAAGTGTTTTTGGAAAAATAGCCTCGTGCACTTATGTTTAAGTCATTGGTTTCTACGGGTTTTGAGTGACCTCGGCTATCCCTGGTTGCGTCATCACGAAAGTCGTCGCAAAAGGCATTCAGTGCCAGACATTTCGTGATGCACAGCAGTTCTCAACTTGTTTGCCCGACGTAACGCTGCACGCCGTTATGCTGATTCGCATGCTTCCAAAAAATGCTTGGTGCGTTGTTTTTTTATATTTTTAAAAAATTTTCTGGTGTAAATTTTCCAACCTTCGATTTTCAATTTTGAGGAACAATTTAATTCGAGAAAAGTAGTCGAGAAAACTTTTCAGTGGATACGCTATGAAATGTGTATGAACTATGATATACTAGGTCAACCACGTACGATCGGTACAGCATATGTTTCGAGTATTTAGATTGAACATTAAAGTCAACCTCATTAAATCTTCCATGCATTTATGGCATTCCAAATCCTTGTTAAATTAAAATGTTCGTCACTTCTATGAGGCCTTCAAAATTTCCTCTCTATGTCGGATTTATAGAATGAATAAATGATTTATGCGTGAATATTATTTTCCTAAACATATATTCTACTTCATTGCTTGTCTCTATCATTTTGCGGATACCCTGATATTGCACCCTTTTGCGGATACCCTAACATTGCACCCTTTTGCGGATACCCTAACATTGCACCCTTTTGCGGATACCCTAACATTGCACCCTTTTGCGGATACCCTAACATTGCGGATTCCCTAACATTGCGGATTCCCTATCATTGCATTGTATAAGATATTCAATCATACTCGATTCTAGCAAAAATATCACCAACCAGAAATTTAGTGAGCAAAAATTGTTATTAACATTATTTTATTTAAATCTGTAAGATAGTACTCCATTTGGCTAAAATGTACTCTACGCTCCCATACGGTAATGCAATGAATGCATCACTAACAAAATTGTTTTCATGGAAACACGCGCGTCCTCTTTCACTTTTAGCGCGGTTTCCTCACCAGCGTCGTGGTGTACGCGATTCCTTTCGAGTATGAAGATGACAGCAATGAGCGCTCCATCATGGTTGACACGCCGCAATTTGGGGCCACGATTAGATTACCGCTTGTTCAAGTTTATTTTGCAACTTGGAGAACCGCTTGCGCGTTGCGGTTAGCGTTGCCTCACTCGGCCGGCGCTTATTGATGAAGGTGCATCGCCGCGCGTCACGATGTGGCTTTGAGTGCCCGTCCTCTGGTAGGGACGACGCGTAAATGCCAGCTCTATCGGACGTGTCCTGGTAAATGGTGCTGGCATCTTCGTGAGGGAGAAGAATGAGACGTGTCTTCGTAATGGCAGGGTGTGATATTCCTCTTAGCCACCGCCCTGTAATCAAATTATAACTTCTCCATTGCTCTTCGAATGAAGACTTGTAGTGAAAATTGAAGCATTTCGTTTCAAGTTCGTTGATCTTTTGGAGGCCGTTGACTGAAATTTCTGTAAACTTATTTCTCAATGTGTAGAGTGATGAAAGAAAAAACCTCGATGTTCATTGGGTCGAGCTTGTCATAGTCTCATTTTGGCTCGTTGCTATTTTAGTTCGATCGAGTAATATGGCTGTCAGTATTTCCGAACACTTGTACGATACTGTTATCGGACCGATACCCGACATTGTCATCAAATGCAGAAACAGCGTCCTCTTTCGGAAATCATGTAAAAAAAACATTTAATTAGTTAAACTGTTTCTTCGTACGTGTACCCAGAGGGGTATACAATTACGGTACTTATGGAGATAAGTCCTTTCAAGGGAAGATGTGAGGTCCCAAACTGAGAGTTAAGTGGGCTTTCTAACTCTATTTCAACCAAGTAGCGTATTTTTGTTTTGTTAATGACGAAATTTTTTCGGTTCACTGCTGTCCTGTTTTCATCACCTACTACTTTCTTCTTCAACTTTCATCTTCTTTCACAAAATTCATTCGAACTTACTGTTTCTGGACGCCTTGTGCATCAATTATCAATGATACCTCTAAAGTCTACACTAAGTTATGCCTCCCTCCTTCCTCGCTCTAGAACGCCTTCGTTACGTTAAGGGAGGCTAACTCTAACACCAAATCTAATCTTCGTGCGTGTTCGTGTTACCTGTGTTGAAACAAATTTGTATCCAAAAAACTGAAAACAGGAGTGACAATGAAGAATGACAACTCTAATTAACCCTTGTGTTTCTCTCGTGAGTTGCAAATAGAGCTTCTCTATTCACTTTCTGGTTCACGCATTTCACGCGATGTTTTATTTATATTGTGTTATGAAATGACAACGTAAAAGTGTAAATGAATATTTTAACAATTTTGCTCCTTAGAACAGAGTTCATGGTAATAATAGCACACGCGCCAATTACGTGCGTTACGTCGTAGGAAAAGTAATGCTGTTTTCTCTTTCAAAACAGTTCGAACTGCTACGCTTGAGCAATATAGAGAGTATTTTCAATACTGTACTTTGTGGTTCCTAAATTTGGTCGAGGAAATTCAAATTTTTTGGAAAGTTTTGTCTTAATTTTGCGTATGTCTCACAACTTCATGTTGACAGCTTCTGTCATGAGATTTTTTCATGCGACTTTGTTACTTCTGGTTAATCTGCAATTTTGGGTTTCATGGAAACATGTATTTGTTCAGTAGCCATCCGTTCATTTACGCTGTAGTGTATCATTCCTAACCTCGTTTCTAACCCCGAGAGGCCTCTAGCCTTGTTAACCCTATTTGATTAAATGTTTTTCTAGCATCTGTTTTAAAGGTTTCATACCTGCCAGTTGTAAATGTAAGGTCTTCTTTTTTTTCTCAACTTTGAAATGTCAATCACACTAATACTGACTCAAAAAAATATCCCTATGTGTTTTTTCTCACATCGATGATCTGAGCTGATGCAGCAATATTAACTAGTAAGGTGAAGAGTTTTCCTCTATTTAAACTAACCGAGGTATGCATTTTATTTATATTGCATCTGCATGAACAATTTGCGTGTGTGTGCTCGCCTGAAATCGGTGCCATGTTGAATCACGCGTAACTGAACTGTGCGTTGACAAGCCCGTAGACTTGTGATTGATTTTCTTCCGGGGATGCATTTCTGGATAGACTTAACTACTGCATCTCTTAATTAGTATTTCAGTTTAGCGTCAGGTTTATGTACTTCATCACTGTAAGTGGATTTAAAAAAAAATGAGGTTTGTTTGTTTCGCCATTTTTTGATTTAATACTTACCCTGCATAATATTTCTTGAAACTTTTTTGCAGTGTTGATAATTGAACTCTAAGATATACTAATACATTTTTATCCTATATTTGTATTTTTCCGTTTTAACTCGTATTTACGATACTAGGTAGTAAAGTTCTGATATTTAGATTAATTCAATTTTTTACGTCCTGTCATTGTTATTTTCGACACCAATTTGATTATTGTAGAGCAATTTTGTGAATTTGTCCCATTTGTTATTCAAGGCATGGAATTTTTTTTGTTTTGCTGATTATGACTGATGAGCTGAGGCTTGAAACGTTTCATTAAAATGATTTCAAGTTCTTTTTTTGCCATTACCTCTACATTTTGATGCTTTACCATAGCTGTTTTTATTTACGTGCAGTGAAGTGCGCTCTTCATTTTAACTTTCTATTGTAATTTTAACTTTGATTTCGTAAAAATTATCGCGTGTGCATCAATTCACTTCTTTAAAATGCTAATCTGCCACGATATTCTAATTCTGACATTGCTTTCAGGGAGATGATGTGAGGTTCCCAACTGATGGTTAGGCAGGCCTTCTTTTAATTGATATTGAATAGGTTTTCTGTTTTATTACCTACAGTATTTTTTCGATTCACTGCTGTCCTGTTCTTAACATTTTTCTTAATAGTTAATCTTTCACGAACTTCTTTCAATCTTGCTGTTACTAAGCGCAGTACTCGTACGTAGAGGACGCACCTTGTGCAAAGATTCGCCCTTTCCTCAGTTCCTTAATGAATGGTACCCTCTTTCTTCTTCTCGTGCATGGGAATTTCTTTGTTGTAGTAAGGGAGGCTTGAACGAACTTCTAATCTAATCCAATTCTGACGGACATATATTATGCTACGGTTGATTATATTCGAGACTTGTAAAGTACAGTCTATACTCCAGTTATCATTGTCATTTGAGAGCTTCAATTGATTCAGATGATGTTTATCCGTTGCGGAATTAATTCAGATCATGATTCTTCAGATCTTGAGTAGCTGTGATGACTACAGCAATTATTCGTTTCATTTACTTGCAGTGTTTACTGTTAATTTTTGTTGTTCACGTTTGCATGTGTATGCCGATTTTGATGATTTTTTATATTGTCCAGTAAGGTTTCGATGCCTGTGTTGCTTGCTAGAACGAAATACGTAGCATTTCTTCCTTGAAAATATGCTATCGTTAAATTAGTCTCTTTTCCGCAATCTTCTCATGGAGACTAGTCTACTAAATTATTAGCGTTCAGGTTTCTATTACATGATTGCTTCCACTTTAACTAAACGTTTCTATTGGCTTCATTGTGCATTGCTAATCAATTTTCTCGTCTTAGTTATAATGCCTATTTCTCTTTCATTCTTCAGGTGAGTTGCGTTACGTAGCCCAGAGCGTTGGTCACACAGCTTGCAAAAGCAACGACTCGGTGAGTAGAGCTAATGGTAACAGTGTTCTCGTGCTTCCGAAAATGAAGGCTTCCTTTACATACACCATCGGCATCAGATCTTCAATCAATGTACCGGCGTGAGAAATATTTCGTCTTCAGGCGGAAATTGTCTTTCGTCATTCGTTTTGAGACGCGTAGCAAATTTTCGATGTTAGAATACGGAGACTAAATTTTACGCTGCAGTAAACAATTTGTCCCAAAACGTTCGATCAAACACGAAGATCATTTAATTTAGTTGGTAATTATCTTGAAGCATTACTCCTTCACTACGCCTGTGCCTCTTCTGCTTCTATTTGTTCTGAAGCCTAATTGTGCTGTAGTGCAATGTACCCGTGTGAAGGCATTGAAACAATGGTAAAATTGAGCATTTCTTTGAAGGAAATAGGTAAATTCTGTACGCTCGGAATGGTCCTAATTTTGATAACGGAATATTTTCTAAGTTGGGGATATAATTTTCAAGCTAGTGTACGCGGCCAATCAATGACTGTATTCAATAAAGTAAACCAAGTACGTCACACACAGACTTAAAAATTTTTTAAACATCCACAGTGTTTGAAATGTACTACTAAAAATTTCCTATTAAGGACTGAAAATTAGTGGTCTTAAAAACGTGTTTGGTGGTCTTAAATCCACGTTACGTGGCAGTCAGAATACTTTCTGTTAACTTTGTTTCTCAGTCTTGATTGGTGCCGCAAACAAAAAATGTATATGTATATAAAGTACAAGAATAGAAATATAAAGTAATAGAAATATAAAGTAATAGAAATATAAAGTAATAGAAATATAAAGTAATTATGTCCTTTACCAAACATGCGAACTTCTCACCTGTCCAGGTTCCAAGTTCACGATGTATTTTATTCTATCTAACGTTTTTGGATCTTTGTCGTAAATTCACTATAAAATTATCTAGATTTTCGTCAATTGTGTTATTTCTGTTTCAATTTGTTTAGCTTTTATTTCCCGTTTGCTATTTTACAAATTTTATGTTTCATCATTTATACTTATGCGTAGGAACTCTTTGTCGTTCCTTTTTCATGAAATTTTGTTTAAAGCCAAAGAAAGATGAGAACATCCGCTTCGTGGCGTTCATTTTAAATTTATTTTGAGCGGCTTCTGAGTTCGGAGCTCGTTTTATTTTCTTCGTATGGGTTAATAAATGCGTCTGCAAAACTCGCCTAAAACAAAGAAGACTAACCGGTTGTACCGAGGCTGCGGCGGCTGCTCCTGCTTGAGACGCTCTGTACTCTGGCGAGACACAATTACAGCTATCCTATCCAGGCCCCAGATTAATGATTGCTATTTGCAATTTTGACTCCAATAAGATTTGCTCGTCTCTACCTGCAGACGTGAGGTGCTCATTCCGTCAGCTTGTCGAAGAACTCTTCACATCTTAGGTTTCACTTCGCGTTTTTATCGTGCGCAGCAAAACTTTGGGTGATTAGTCTTTTGTGTACAGTAATCAGCTTCAAATGGATGTTATCTAGTAATTTAATGTGTACTTGTAAATCAACTCGTGCTAATTAACTGTGCTTTGACTTCTGCGAGGTTGCGATCTTAAATCCTCGGGGGATGTGTTGCTGTGCAAATCTGCGCTCTCAACTCGAAATTTTTCAGTATCTGGAGAGAAATAGCGCTGCCCACTGGGATCACTAGCTACCTGCAGCTTAATCAGCAATGTTTGCTGCGGGAGTCTCGTGTGGTGTTTTAATTATTCCTCGACCCTTTTGCCTGATCTTGTCTCCTCTGCGTTAGGAGGCTGGCATAGGTACGAAGCCTCCTTAATTTTTACACAAGGTCTTCGTTTTCGTTTTGTGATTCTATGTATAGTTTTCCTCATTTTAAATTTTGTTTTTCCTATGAATTTTCGCTCGTATGAGAAAGTGTGAGAAATGAAGACTAAGTTTGCGGTCGTTTGGTAACACATGTACAAAGTCTCTATTGAGTTCCGTTGTAAAGTTACGTCAAGTGAGGAGCGCTCCCGAGGAAGAAAGAAGTATTGGTAAATCACAGTAATTATGAATGCTTGCAGCCCCCTAAAAAAGTCTTCACGTATATACACATAAATCTTACTGCACTGACGATGTATGAATTATTAATTACCTGACTGATGAAATCTTAAAATTATCATGCTTGCCGACCTCTGAAATTTCCGAGCCGTTTTAGCACATCGTTGTCAAATCCATAAAATTCGATATAAAACACGAAAATAAGCATTCAATTATTATTATTATTATTATTATTATTATTATAATAGTTTAGACATGGCTTTTACACGCACTTTAAACGTGAGTGCTGAA
>JACJUY010012562.1:5169-18067 GCA_014220935.1 Platorchestia sp. MABIK | reverse complement strand
TGGGTGCTGAGGAGGCTGGGTGCTGAGGAGACAGGGTGCTGAGAAGGCTGGGTGCTGAGGAGGCTGGGTGCTGAGGAGGCAGGGTGCTGAGGAGGCTGGGTGCTGAGGAGGCAGATTCGCCTGCGCACTTCACACAGCACCAAGAGCCTCTCGTACGGCGACCAGACAACATTTAGTATGCATGTCAACTGATCAGAATAACCTAAGGAGCAAATAATATTATCTCGTATCTTTCTTCCTTTTGAGAGCACACAGATAGAAATAAACGAATTACAGGACTTGAGGGAGATTTTCTGGTCAGTAAATGTAGAGTGCCTCGAGTAATACGTGGTAATTCATTGCCTCGTCGCCCGATCAAGTTGAGTCTTCCATGGTTTTCTGATAAAAGCACAGTGATGGATCGTTTTTGACATCCCACGTGGGATTTATTTTATTTGCAGTATTTGGTGATATTACAAATGATTACTTCTCCACGTAGAATCTTAATTGCGATCTTAGTCACAAAATTGGACCGCTGGAGATAGCTATTTAAGAGAAGCTATAAACGAGGCCTGGTTTGTTGAGCTCCGGCGCTGAGAATGCTGCGTCATCGCTCGCTGTTATGCATAGCCTGCGATCGCAACGAAATATAGACAAGGAAGCGTTTTGAGACTCTCGTCTTCATTATAACCCGGGAGTATAAAAACAATCATTCTTTTCCATGAGGTGACAGTTTCTTGGAATTCATAACAAAATATTCAAAGCACTTAGCGATTCAGAATGCGCAAAAAGTTCCGCTATTACATTCTGAGAAACAAAAACATTCCATTAAAGCCGTTACAATAACTAGCCAACAACCATGTTAGAAATTTGAAACCTGAAGTTTTTTGTATATGTTCACCGATAAAAATGTTTAGGAAGCTACAATTTGGCGTCTATAAAAGATGTGCGGCTCTATGCGCTTCAGAAGCACATGTAGCGAACCCATCTCATCTGCAATAACGTCCGCCTGACGAGCTATAGACGGCATATTAATGTTGTGTAACACATAATTAATGTTGTACAGCGTATAATTAATGTTGTATAACACATAATTAATGTTGTACAGCGTATAATAGGTTCGCTCCAGGACTGAAGATAGTAAGGTCGCTCGTCTCCAGTTTATTTCAATCAGCCAAACTTTCTGGAGGCACTTTAAAAGCCTTAAATCTTTTATGATCAGAAAAACGAACGTCGACTAAACGATGAATATGTATAGCCTAATGTGTTCCGGTTGCATATAATTATTTGTTCGTCGAAGTGCCCCATTCGTTCCCCTGGTTTCAGCTAAGCACAGGCTTCACTGAAGCAAGACTTTGGGCGAGGTTTAATCGCCCTCAGGTTTATGGGCCTGCAAGTTCTACCTTCTCACAAATGGACGTCAAACTGACAGCGAGAGCGAGCTCACAGGGTGTAAAGAAACCATTTGCAGGATATTAATGTCACACAAAAACTGGCTCATGAGGAGGTAAGCACTGAACCGCAGCCTGCAGCTTCTGCCTAAGTTTGTCATCTAGTTTTGAATCACCTTAAATACGAACGGCACGTGTAATTTCTGCTGAAATAAGGCCACGCTCCAGAGGTCCGCCGACGCTTATTGTAGCTGTGCTGTCCGCCGGCTACTGTTTTGGTGACGTCACAAAGCTAACCCCAAGACCCAGTGTGTGGTCCGGCTTCGGTGACACTTTGGGACACTTTGCCGTGGAGCAGACGACACTGCCACCAATTGGTGTCCCCTTGCCATCTCTCTTGACTAATAAATGCCCCAAAATTCTCAAATCACAATGCACGGGAATGCCAGAGACATCCGCGAAATGTTTTGATGAGGCGCATCTCCAGCTCCTGCTGTGCGGCAACTGCACTGACTCGTCCCACCGACTCCAAACTCTAGAAATAGGAAAGGAAATTTCGCTTAGTTCAAACTTAGGGATGTTTTAGGTGAAAAATATATTGTAAGCACAAAATTTTACCTGATTAGTTAATTTTGTTTTTATTTTACAGTTGCTCGTTCCATAAAATTCTTTTGATTTTGATTTGAAAGTTGCTCATATCACGGTATTGTTTTTATTTTGTTTTAAAGTTGCTCATTTCACGGTATTGTTTTTATTTTTGTTTTAAAGTTGCTCATATCACGGTATTGTTTTTATTTTGATTTTAAAGTTGCTCGTTTCATGAAATTGTAGCGAGATAAGGGTCCTTATCACTCTTTGGGGAGCTGCCATGTTACAGCCCCACAGACGTTGTTAGAAAAATGTATTACTTCCAGATGAGCAGCGAAATAGAGGGCAAGAGTACAATGAGTAAAGTAAAACATTTTAAAATTTAGACTAGGAGCGTCATTGCGGTAATGTGAAGTTTGGGACTTTTTTTCAATGTGTTTCAGGGAAAAACTTTAGAGAGCACAAATCAATATCAAATCGTAATGATAATCGCTCGTGACATACTCATAAAGACGAAGAGGCCCTAAAGGGAGCCTATGATATAACGCATCGTGTTGTTTTCACAAAGGCTTCACTAAAAGTAACACTTTCGAGTGTTACTTTCGCTCATCTTCAGTACTTAACAAAAACAAATGTTTATAAACGCATTTGAGATGTGTTTTATTTTAAAAAATTTTTTTTCCTGTAACAAAATCAGCTCGTACGACTTAGTTTCGTTACATCGATTTCTCGAAATTGTTTCCAACCTGATGCTAGTATGATACAGCGTGTAAGATTTGGTTCCAAGGACAACATAAAAATTGTTATGCAAAGATAGATAACAATGCTTGAAAATTGACGTTGCCACCATGAAACGATGAAACCTTGTGAGTACAGCAGCAACAAATACCAGGTTGAGTTTCCCTAAAATTTATCGTAAATTTGTTTATAAAAATATACATCTTTAAATTCAACATTTCACAACAGATTTCCAAATTTACGGAAGTCCAGCGTGCACTTTTCTTATGAAATGTGTGCAATGTAATGCGATAAGTGGAAACATTGGTTTAATGGAATGAACAATATATTGGATGATCAAACCAGGCTAGGTATCATTTAGTATCTACATTTAGTATTACTTTTCGTAAGATACTACATCTAGTTGGTAGTACTTGGTATCTATTTTTAGTAGCATCTATTTGAGTTTTAACTACAGCAACTTTCTTACAGAAAATACGTGGGCTTAGCATGCGTAAAAAGAGAGTAAGAGAAATTTCGCAGTTGCTCGAGCAAAGAAAACAGCATCATTTTGTACCCAGTTTGTGAACAAACTCACATTTTTATCGCCTGTGCAATGGTGAGTGAAAGAAAAGTGACCACGTAACTCTCCAAGATTTTCGACTCATTTAGTTGCATTTATGTTTACCATTCTGCCACTTGCAAAGTAGTGTGAGGTCGTCAGATTTGTCGGTGCTCTGCTGTCGATAGGAAGGAAAATCGGATGAGTTATTTATTCCTGATATCAAACATCATTAAAATGGGGCAATACTGAAATGATGCATTAGTGATAGGATGCAATACTCAAATGATGCATGGAAGCACATATCGGTTTGTATTTTTACAAATTTTAACTAAGAAAATAATAGCGAGTAATAAGGCTTTGAAACTTAGCATTTTATACTCGTATTTAAAGCTTTACTGTTAAAATTGAACGTTTCGACTCAGGAGTCATTCTCAACAAAATGCTCTGGAAAAAAATCAATAAATACATATTGAAAATTTCGGAAAAAAATGTATAGGTAAGGAAAAACTGAATAAAACAATCAAATTCCTAAACTATTTGCAAAGGAAAAGCGAATTGAGAGTCATTTAAAAAAAGCTTTCGTTTTAAAATATAAAGAGATTCGATAATGCGCAGATCAACGGGGTTTGAAGCAGCGGCTAAAATGTTAAAATCCTGTAATTTTATCGAAATATTACATCTTTCAGCATGGATTCGTATGGCTGAGTGAGAAGGAGCAGCAAGAGAACGGCTAGTGCGATAACTTCTGCCGGCATGCTCTGCAACGCGAATGTGCAAGGCTCTAGTGGTAGAACCCACATACTCCGACACCCACTGTGCGCTACTGTGTTGATAAATAACAGAAGAGAGCATGTACCTTTCGGAAGTTTATCTTTGTAGATGAAGAAGGAACCAATTCGAAATTTATTAAGATGGACAAAATGAAAGTTAACATGAGTGAAATATTTGGATAAAAGTACGTACAATTCTTTCTTCATTTTTTCCGATTGCTGTCCGAAAAAAGGGAGGATACAAAACAAATCTTTCCTTTCGACAGTAGCAACAGCAGAAGTTTGGTAGTACATTCGATTGAAAGAATTCCTCAGAGTAGTCTCAAAAAGTTGTGTTGGAAAACCATTGGAATGGAAAACCTTTTTAGAAAGGTAAACTCCTTATGAAGATTGCTAAAGTTAGAACTAACTGCCAAGGCCCTTGACAATAGCGTTTTAATACCGTTCATTTTACATCGAAAGGTGCAAAAACTAAAAAAACTGGGACCAAGACCGGTGAAACTGCATTTGCGAGAAACTGAACTACAAAAATGATTACTCTCTTTTGTAATTAAAGAATCAAGGAAAGAAATGCTACCGTTCCGTTCAATTTCTAGAGTAAAGGTAATATTTGGGTGTTTAGAATTCAAGTAGTCGAAACAATCAAACATCGGCATCTACGGATGCTTTATTTCCAATTCAAGCATGATACATATCACCTTGTACATTGGTTTTTCAAATGCTTTATAACTAATATCAGAACTCCATAACGCTTTCCCCAGGTCAAGACCGGTACCCATTTCAGACACCTGGGTAGAGTGGGGTATTGTGCTTAGAATTTTTTCTCCTATACCCAACGCAGAAAATCGCCACCAGCGCTGGGACTCGAACCCTCGTTGCCCTCACGGAGGCAGGTCCTAAAGCCACACGGCTATGACGCGCGTCGAGGAAAAATAGCCTTTGCAGTTAGTTCTTACTTTAGCAATCTTTCAATGATGCGCTGCCGAAAGGATGAGTTCCTGAAATAATGTTAATCTGACGAACATTCGGTTTCGAACTCCATACCAATCTGCAGACCCTCAATGTAGGAAAAACTGCCTAGGGTTATAAAAAACTCTCACTCGTTAATAAACTTTGAAACAAGTTTTCGTTTTCGATCTCAAAAGCTGATCTCAAAAGCTTTAAACTGAAGAGTGTAAGGAATTAAGAATTTTCTTATCTTTTCTTTGTTTCAGAAATTATTGCTGTTTTGTATAGTTAAGGTTTATAATAATGTCTCTTTGTCTATTAATTACCATTAATTATTTCATTACTAACTACCATCATCAATAATCACTGTTCTTTATCCATTAATTACCATTATTTTGGAATGTGTAGTGCCGGTGTAAACTGTGTCAGTTTGTGGCTCATGTGTCCACCTCTAGAACCGACTTTACAATTACTAAATAATTCGATGCATTCGGACTTATTTTTACGTTTTATTTCTTCAGCATCGAGCTGTTCTGAACTGCTCATTTCACGAGACCATGAACTTTCCTTTTACTGTCTTTCATTCATGTTCTTATTCTGTTATTATGTTTATTCTTATTCTGTTTTATGTGGAAGAGAAGTAACTAGAGCGTTAAGTGACTTTTACTGGTTATCCTTCGTACTTCATAACATAGGTTATTGTTTAGAGCAGTATGCACGACTTCATATTCTAAGTCGCCCACTGTCATACTTTAAGTTTCTACTTCTTTCGCTGATCGCATTTAAGTTTTTTGCCGTGGCTGCAAATAGAACGCGCATTTCATCGCAAATTGCTGCTGCTGTATTACTTTACCTCTAATGTTGAAATTTGCTGAGAAATAAGTTATGAAATTTTTAATTAAAATGAAGAGACGTCATAATAAATTCAGAAGCAATTTTGCTCGTCTAATCCCGGCTTGGTTAGTCCCTCAGAACGCAAACGAACAACTCAGGCCGCATTGGCTCGTTCAATATTCATGCACAGTCCGCTACCTCTACAGTGGCCTGAAGGTCGCAAGGCAAGCTTTCCGGGTCCTATTTCATCATCATTTTTAGAGCATACAAACTTGGGGAGAGAACGCGTTTTTCATCATTTCAGAGCTCATTGCTGCTCTCTCAACAGTAATATTCAAAAGCATGCTCGAACAATTCTTAATAAGGGAGGTTTTCATTAAAAATAAACAATGACGTACATTTTATCAAAGAAGTTGAAACACACGTTATAGATTACATCACGTGCCTCTGCACTTTTTTGTGAAATTGTAATGGTTTTTTAGCTCTTTACAAAGAGCGTAGGGCGCGAAATATAAGCTCACCAAATAGGATGGTTCTTCTGTGCACAATACTAACAGTATTCTTCGCTTGCCACGTCACCAGAGGAGCTGCTTGCGTCGAGAAAAACTGCGCAGAGACGAGGAATTGAACACGGGACTTTTTCATCCAAAGTACGGTATATCGCTCTACCTTCGCGTGACAGAGAGTCACGTCCCAACCACATCATTTTTAGCACCCTCAAATGCTGCCAAATCTTTCTTGACCAGAGAAAAATTCTTTTAGGAATGACTAGTAAAAACGAAGTGCCGACTGTTGAGCATGGAGGAGGCCATTAGATTTCTTGGAATTGTTTCAGTTTCAGTGGGACTGATAATTCATTTGCAATCAAAGAAGCAATTAATTCAGGCGACTTTTCGAAGAAACTGAATGACAACTTCCAGGGATTGACCCGAAATTTTGGGCCTAGCAAGAGGTTGGGCTTCCAACACAACAATGGTCCAAACACTCCGACCAACTGTGTAACGGTATGGCTCTGGAAAATACAATCTCAGTTTTGCAATGCTCCCGAGGAACTTCAGCACGTGTGGCACGTTTCCTGCGAAAGGATTCACCGGTGGTCACTGGGGAGATTTTCATTATGCTGCTGATTGACCTGCAGTCACTAACTCAATTTTTGTAAATACTTGATGAAAGCTAAATGAAAGCGCGATTCAATTAACGTTTGCTGTTTTGAAAATAGTTCACTTTAATTGACTTTAAATTTGAATTGAATATTAGCTGTATAGTTGAATACAAGCTTTAAAAAAAAGACAACCAGCTGGTGGCAGGGATCAAGACGAAAACTAATAAGATGGACTAACATCATTTTCTCTTGCTGTGACTACGGCTATTGAACAGCTTAATTTTTGGATAATATTCTTGTTAATTTTGCTAATTTCAAACTGTCTTTCTCTTGAGAGAGTTTTAAATTATTTGCCATGTACTCAAAAAACATAGGAAGAGCTTGGAATCGCACGCGCAATAAAAACGCTCAGAAATGATTATAACAATTGAACAATTGCTAATGTATCAGTACAACATGAAGGAACAAACTGAATACATGCGCCTCACTACAGCCGGCCCTCATCACATCCTAACCTCAACTTACAAGCATCGCGAGTACCATTGTACATAATTACCTTCTTATCACACTGTAAATTCAACATCGCATCAATTGAGTATTAATCAAATTTAGATAATAACTGAATAATTATCCCCCACGCAAGTTGATGCGCGTAAAAGCTGGCTTCGTATAACTCGAGGATTGACAGCACACAAATAATGGTGGCTGGAGAGGAAAAAAACATTTATTGCTCCGTACACTTGAAGGCCACCAATGACATCCACAAGGGGCGATGATGTGTCCGTCGTGCGTCAGTCAGGATCCAGCAAATTAGGTCGTCACAGATCCACATCAGCTCCACTTTTACTCCTGCATTCACGGTGAGCATTTGAAATAGAAGAAAATTCAAATAACACGCTCACATTTCTGGGATAGAGGCTCATTGAGGCAGATGCTCATATTTGCGATGTGAAGTTTGTTCAATCTAGACTTAATTCGAGTGTTGAGGGGGCAGAAGAGACGCAAGTGTTTATGAATAATTGGTCGGGTATGGAAGCTCGTGCGTCACGCGCCGCACAAGCACAGCCAAACCTTGTCACTCGTCTTGCATCACGCAGTCGTCTCATCTTTTCCAAGATCAAATGCAGCTTCCTCACGCGGTTGCCACACTGGTCTTTTTCTCCAGCCAAAATCCTCGAAATTGCTTGTTTTTTCGAGTGGAATTTTAGCTCAAAGGACGCTCAGTCTCAGAGGAGTTTATAGAGCTGTATTATGTTGAGCTCGTTTTGCGGTTAAATTTCGTTTCACGAAATGTGAGGACTATAGCAAGAAGAAGGCGTATCTGGTGTCCTTGCTGCACAATGGGTCCGATCCCAGTGAGAATTTCATTATGGATTCCACGTACTATAGGTTAGACGAGAATAGCATGGAGATCTGAGTCGCACCTGCAGGATATTTTGAGGGAGGAAAAGAGCCTCAAAAAACAAAGTCGATTCACACTAGACGCTCGTGTTGGCAACAGTTGTCATGGTCCGAGAATAACGGACTTACTAAAAAGAGTCCGTAAGGGCCAGTGAGTGTCATAATTTTTGCTCAGAAATTATGATGTGAGGTTTCTTGATACTATTGAGTACAGTTTTGTAAAGATGGTCAACTTTATAACTAAGAGACATGTTAAAATTATATTCATTTTGGTCAATATTGTGATCATCTTGTAATACTGATTTGTCTTATTCAATGTATACCTGCCTAACAAAATATTTTGCTAAGTAAGTCTCTAGTCACATAACGCTAAAATGAAGCACACATCATACCCTACAACGCACGTGTAAAACGATATATTTACCCTGCACTCCTGTCAACTGAGTAATGCTGAAATTTTATTAATTTGATCGACTTTATTTTGATTTTTTGGCCGAAAAAAAGCAAGTACCGTAGCCGAGTCGAGAGATGAACTTATTTTCCCTGCTGTACCGCTACGATGACGTAAATTGTTTTAAAATCTCAGCTGCGCGACGCTGTAAATTGCTTGAAAATCTCAGCTGCCCGACTGCGTAAATTGTTTTAAAATCTCAGCTGCGCGACGGCGTAAATTGTTTAACGTATTCATCGCGTTCCCGCGGTTGTAAACGGTTGGTTTGGTTAGGTTGTAAGTAGCAGAATTGGGAAATCGACTAATTGCTCGAATGCATTTTTATCCTTCCCAAGAAATATATTAAAAAAACAATTGAACGATAACATTTCACCTCGTATGACAACAGTTATTCCGTAAAAAGGTCGCGAAACCGATGAAATGTCATTCCTTTATTTCATAACGTGAATTAGAAATAGACCAATAGGAACACATATGGCCCAAAACGTGACGAATGTGTTCAAATCTCAGCTTCGCGCGCATTGAGGTGCGTCGACCAGCGTTGTGTAGCAGCTAAATGATGCCATATTGTGCATAGCTTCCCTCAGGAGGACGTAATTCAGCCATGCTAACTTTGAATTCAGTAGTTTTCCCTCTTTTCCCTCTGCCCTGAATATTAACGCGTTGTTTTATTAACGCGATGTTTTGTTACCGCGTTGTTTTGTTACCGCGTTGTTTTGTTACCGCGTTGTTTTGTTACCGCGTTGTTTTGTTACCGTGTTGTTTTGTTACCGCGTTGTTTTGTTACCGCGTTGTTTTGTTGCCTCGTTGTTTTGTTAACGCGTTGTTTTGTTAACGGGTTGTTTTGTTACCGCGTTGTTTTGTTGCCGCGTTGTTTTGTTACCGCGTTGTTTTGTTACCGCGTTGTTTTGTTACCGCGTTGTTTTATTAACGCGTGGTTTTTTTAGCGGGTTGTTTTGTTACCGCGTTGTTTTGTTGCCGCGTTGTTTTGTTGCCGCGTTGTTTTGTTACCGCGTTGTTTTATTAACGCGTTGTTTTATTAACGGGTTGTTTTGTTACCGTGTTGTTTTGTTACCGCGTTGTTTTGTTAACGCATTGTTTTGTTAACGGGTTGTTTTATTAATGTGTTGTTATATTAACGCGATGTTTTGGTAACGCGTTGTTTTATTAACGCGATGTTCTGTTAACGCGTTGTTTTATTAACGCGATGTTCTGTTAACGCGTTGGTTTATTAACGCGTTGTTTTTTAGGACAGCCTTTGCAGTTCTCTAATACCAACGCCATCCGCTAAATTTTGCGCCAGGGCATCCATAATTTTAGTTGCCCGAGAAAAACTTCGGTACTGGGCGGCTAAAATCATAGATGCTCAGAAAAAAAAGTTCGACTGGGAGACGAAGACGGTTGTGTTAGTATTGGTGCTGGCCTTCCTCTCTTCTGCATCTTTGCATCACATCAAAGATGTCGTCCAACTTTGCATCACATCAGAGATGTCCAGCTTTGCATCATATCAAAGAAGTCTAACTTTGCATCATATCAAAGATCCACAACTTTGCATCATATCAAAGATCCACAACTTCGCATCATATCAAAGATGCACAACTTAATATCACATCAGCCCTTGTTTGCTGTCCTGAAATGTACAGCAGAATTACAGATATACAGTCATGTTTCTACGATAAATTTTCTCTGTTATTTCAGTTAGGAGACACAGACACTCCCGAGGTTTCCTCATACTCACACTCACACACCCACACCCACACACACACACACACACAACGACCTCCTCAAGGTTCCCCGATGCCACCCAGCGACCTGATGTGTCGTCATGTAGCAAAGAGTTATGCATGTAATCACAAATATTTACCATAAATTCTTAATCTGTTTTTCCATATGATATTATACTTTAATTTTACAACTTGAACTAATGGCAAAAAGTTACGGTGCACAACGTTAAGAAACTTACATGTAAGTTATGAGTTTTATTGGCCTATGTCATAGAATAAACAAGAAAAAGAAACAAGGAAAAACAGTTTACTTCTAATGAAGTTGATACATGAACTGAATTACTTTGGTTTTTAAAAACCTTAACATTAAGATCCTAAGTTACTGTTCACAAATGGGTATCGTAATACAACAAGCAAGTTATGAGTTTTATTGGGCAACATCAGAGCACTTAGAGATAGGCCATCTTCAGCACCCTGTGCTGCCAGACGTACAGCATGTCCGTATGAACCTCGAGAGCGTCATGGGGGCGAAGAAATGGTATTTATTTTGTTCCCTTCAATTTAATATGATTACAATGTCGCTATTTTGAACTTCTTTGTATCCCATGCCAGCAATGCAATGCAATACAGACAATGGCTTGTCTTTTATTTTTCGGAAGAATAAATAATGGTGATATCAAATAAGGTTCTTAATATTTTAACGAAAATCATGTGACCATGCATAGATAGAACTTTGAAATCACTCTTTCATATCGGAACTTGCGTGCAATAAGTTTAATTTATCCAATGCGAAATAATTCAGCAGTCCGTAAAACAACTATGATGAAGCGAACTACAGGTATGTACTATTCTAGAAATCGAAATTAGTTTTTTTTAAATCAATTAAATTGCCGTGACAATCTTCGGGTCAATCTCGACACAGCAGAGCTCCCTGTCGCTGGGGTGACAACGAGTGCACATCGCCCGAAAAAATCTAATTAGTATAATAAATGTAACACCAGGTGTCTCCTTAAATTTGTAGATAAATAAATTCAGATCTACAGGGTGTTTCAGAACAAGAGGTACAAAATTGCACACCGTGTACAAAATGGCCAAATTAACAGTTTTTTATATGAAATTTTCTACTTGCTGTGCTATTTTGTAACTCTTGTTCTTAAACACCCTGTATTTTTGGTCCGTTTTTCTCTTATGTTATTATATTACAGAACAAATGCTAGGCCTTTGTGTCGGATTCAATAGGCTTAAACTTGTGCATGCTGTTCTCTGTCATTATTGCTAATGAAAGTTCTGTTAGAACGGATATTTCATATTTCCTTCTGGGTATAAATTAATCATATTTTTTAGAATCTATGTACTTTTATAACCGAATTCGTCACGAATTATTAGAGAGCGAAAAAGTGACTGTTTCGAATTATTTAAGGACAAAAAACTAACATTCCAAATTTCTATTTTACTCGCTGTAAATAAAGTTCAATTGAATTACAGTAGTAAAAATCAGTCACGTTGCCAAGTTTCGTTTCTTGACAAACAAACATAAAGCAATTTTTTTACCGCTCTCTTTGAAAGTGAACCTTGCAGATGCATGCAGTATGTACGAACGCACGTACATAAAACATCGTTTCGAGGATCAATTACTGTTCTTCTTCAATTACCCACAAATTACGCACAAGTAAAACCAGACACGCTTGTATAATAAATATGTTTAGCCCTGCTTTAGCAATCAATTAACGCCCATCTCTCCTCAATTAGCAGTGCACTTAAATTGCTTAAATCTCGCTCTTCGCAGGACCCTCGAAATAATGTGCTCACGTCTCCGCCATAAAGTTGAGCAGGCCTCTTTGTTTTGTGCTCTTGTAGCCTCTCACCTCCCCTTCCCTCCCTCATCCACCCCACACACGCACACACAACACACCTCTACCCTTTACCCTTCCCCTACACTCACACTCACCACACACAACACACAGCACACAACACACACACCTAGCCTCCCCTCCTCCCTCCCACACTCATACAACACTCTCACACAACACAACACCCACACAACACCCACACGACCCACACAACACAACACCCACACAACACAACACCCACACAACACAACACCCACACAACACACCAGCTACGGGCCCGCCACACAGGCCGTCTCTAGCAGCATGACTCAGCACAAAAGCGCCACAATTATGACACCGCTGGGCGATCAGCCGCGCTTGTTCTGCGCTCCTCAGGCCGACGCGGCGGCCGCAAATCGTCGCGGGATTGCAGGCGGTTACGAATTTGTGATTCCTAATTGCTGGTGGACTTTCGTTTTGGGAGCCCGATTGGTGCTGAACACGGGAGGCTGAACACGGGAGGCTAAGCACTGGAGGCTGAACACGGGAGGCTGAACACGGGAGGCTGAACACGGGAGGCTGAACACGGGAGGCTGAAC
>JACJUY010012561.1:0-20705 GCA_014220935.1 Platorchestia sp. MABIK | reverse complement strand
ATTTTTTTTTTTTTTTATTCGTGTCAAAAAGTATCTTTCATAAGTCGCTCCTGATGAGTTGAGAGCTGATCTGTTCTCGGTATTTGAGAATAATTTCCAATTTTTTCAATTTGTAAGTGAAAAATCTCTCTCGTTCAGTGGAATTTGTAATTACTGTCAGTTTTCCTCAATTGCTTTCACTCTACCTAAGAACACTATCTTATTCACGTCAGAATTTCGATCTCATTTCCAAGAATCGCTCTCATTCTCTCTGTCTGCATTAAAATGTTCCTCTATGAAATGGAAACGATTTTCCTTCTAATTCATGAACCGAACTATTCTAAAGAAATATCAAAAGTATAGGAACAGAACTGTTTTTTTCCCGTCCCTTGTATTCATATTATTGAGTAGAGACCTTTACATTATTCTGTTATTACTATTATTTGACTAAAATAATGTTCAACCATTTTAAAGCTTTGACTTGGCTGTAGCTGGTCTCACTCGTGTCAGGTATTTGTTCCACTCTCAGGCAACACATTACTCAAGAAAATCCCACCGACTTATTTTTTCCATCGAATTTCCCAAAGTGATGCTGAGGAAAGCTACTTCGAAGAACAACCAACATGGGACTGCAGTGCAGTCCTGTGCAGTGGTGCGCACTGTAGTGCAGTGGTGCGCACCACACGGTTGTGGTGCGCACTATTGTGCAGTGGTGTGCACCACACGGTTGTGGTGCGCACTGTAGTGCAGTGGTGTGCACCACACGGTTGTGGTGCGCACTATAGTGCAGTGGTGCACACTACACGGTTGTGGTGCGCACTGTAGTGCAGTGGTGTGCACCACACGGTTGTGGTGCGCACTATAGTGCAGTGGAGCACACTGCAGTATTTTTACTAAACACATTGCACCACAGAAGTTTGATTTTCAATATATTTTATCAATATAAATAAAAGTACTTGAAAGTATTTATTTAAATATTTTTTGATGAACACATCAGACTAGAATATCTTTTAGCAGCAATGTATTTGATCAACATCAATTGTATATTTTAAAAAACATTTTTGAACATTCCTTAACAAACAAACCGAATTAAACTATATATATGACCGCCGGAACAAACCATGGGACAGACTCAGAATGCGTAGGGGTAAGACGATGCAAGTTAATTCAAAGATAGAAAGTGCTTACTTTCAGTTTTGTCTTCGTGAGAGGAAGAAATACTCTAGGGGACATGAAACCAGGAGAAATTGCGAAATAGGCAATAAA
Source organism: Platorchestia sp. MABIK (assembly GCA_014220935.1). Classification (NCBI taxonomy): domain Eukaryota; kingdom Metazoa; phylum Arthropoda; class Malacostraca; order Amphipoda; family Talitridae; genus Platorchestia; species Platorchestia sp. MABIK. The sequence continues at coordinate 19,460 of JACJUY010012561.1, read as the reverse complement.
AATGTATAATACGTACATATACTAACACTTCTTCCTCTCAGTTAAGAGGGTTCCTAATTTACAGTACAAGCAGAATTTCTCATTCGCTTAATTATGCACCGAAAGGTTTTCACATTGAAGTTCTCTGAGTGAAATCTAGAAAAAATAGCGAAATGGGTAGTAAAAATGTATAATGCGTGTACTAGGGCTCTTTCTCTCACTCTGCAGAGTAGTTAATCAAAAAGCAGGCATTTTTCTCCCCCTATTGAACAGGAAGCGGTTTCCACTCGAGAGTTAAATGTGTAAAAGCGCAAGATTTATACTCTTTTTTTAACGGGCACATTTGTTAAATTGTCCAGCGGATCGCAAATATTTACATTAATTCATGAAGAGTTCATATCTCTGAGTTCTTTGACGAGGTATCCTTTTTTCCTCTAGACCACAAAGAAATACCGATCTAGGAAATGACCTCAAGTACAAAAAGCTTAAAAAAACAAGGGGTGATTCGAAACATAATGGAAGTACGTACGTCATGACTTACGTCACAACGAAATACCGATGAAGGAAATGACTTGAAACAGAAAAGTTTCACAAAAACACGAAGTGATATAAAAAAGAATTGAAATACGTACGTCGTGACTGAGTCCCGGTTTGTTGACAGACGGAGTCATGAGTGTCACAAGAAATAGGGGCCCCCAAAACACGAGGTATGCCACGATCACCACCACGAACATCTTGACTCTCTCGACACCTTCCTTCTCCATACGGGTGATGTAACTCTTCACTTGCCGGTGCTCCCTCGATTCCGGATCTGTAACAAAAGCCGCGTACTTATGTGCTCCCTAAACTCCAGATCTGTGACACACGAGATGTTTTACCGGTGCCTCCTCGACTCCAGATCTGTAACACAAATGGTATTTTACCGCGTACTTAGGTGCTCCCTTAACTACGGATCTGTACCACACGGAATATTTTACCGGGTTTTCGTGCGACTGTGTTGATACCAACGACACTATAACCACTCAAGACAAATGACAATGAGCCACTAACCATTTTCGTGGGACTGTGGTGATTCCAACGACACTATAACCTTTCAAAGCATATAACAATGAGCCACTAACCGTTTTCGTGCGACTGCGTCACGCTGATCATGGTGGTGACCAAGGACGCTATCCTGACGGCCTCGAGGCTGGAGGTGCTGAGGTCCTTGTACAGCTTGACGAGGTGGAAGACGGTGAGCAGCACCACCAGCAGGTTAGTGATGATCCACAGCACGTTGAGCACGTAGTGTCGCAGGGGACCCATTATGATGGGGCACGAGGGCGAGTGATACACCTGCGAATTGTGCAAACTTAGCACGATGCATAACTTGAGCGTATGCAGAAAGCGGAAAGGACAGTCGTGAAAAAATGTCAGTCATTTTTCGAAGGATTTTTTTTTAACTATCACCATATGTGTAAAATGATGCAACGATTCTTTTTTGTTTCGAGTATTTTGTAGAAATTTGATCAGATAATAGATTTTTTGGGAGAAATTTAAAAAAATGAGTACTGTACATGATCCATTTGATTGAGTACGAGGGCGAGTGATACAGCTGCGAATTATACAAACTCAACGCGATGCATAATTTGAATGTATAACTCTGCAGAAAGTGAAATAAAGGGAAAGTGGAAGAGAAAGAAATTAAGTGCCATATATGACGCAAAAACAATTTGGACTCATCAGGCACCATTAGCAGGGATCAGACAAGAAAATGGCTGATGAGTTTAGAACTACTGGTAGAACTTTGCAAAAAAGTCCGTAATTTTTTTATGAATTTTTCAGAAATTTTTACCGTAGGTGTAAAATCATTCAACGATCCTTTTTTTGTTTTGAGTGTCTTTTTAGTAATTTTATCAGATAATAGATTTTTTTGAAAAATTAAATAAAATGAGTGTCACGGAGGACCCATTATGATGGAGCACGAAAGCGAGTGATACACCGGCGAATTATGCTATCCAAGCACGATGTTTATATAACTTGCCTGTACAGAGTGGGGCAAATCAAATACCCGAGTTTGCGAGACGCGAGCAACAGCAGTGGTGGTGACGGTTTGATGCGTGTGGTCATCACCGTCTTAATGAAGCCATCTTCAAAAAGTGAGCACACGGACGGCATTGTATACTGATTCGAATAAAATGGTTAAAAATTCCCTAATTTTCGCTTTATTTTCCTAATATCGTTTCAGAGCGCGGCCATTTGATTTGCTCCACCGTGTATAACGCTGCGGAAAGCGAGGGGGTCTGAGTTAAAAAAGTAAGTAATTTCTCGACGGATTTTTGGGAAATTTTCACCATTTGTGTGAAATAATGAAACGATTCTTTTTTATTTCAAGTGTGTTTTCGTAATTTTATCAGATAATTTATTTTTTTCAGAAAAGCTGAACAAAACGATAGTCGTAGAGGACCCATTTTGATGGTCACGAAGGGGAGTCGTACATCAGCGAATCACACGAACTCAGCATGACGTATAACTTGCGTGTAAAACGCTGCAGAAAGCGAAGCTCATTCAATTTAGCGCACTTTTGATGACAGGAACCTGACGTTTATTTATTTTAGCACTGCAACACTAAGCACAACTTTGTTGACAATGACGGGATAAGAGTACAGAGTACAGTTTAGTCAACAATGTTACATCTAAGTGAAAGCATTTGAGCTCCAGCCCCCTGAACACCTTGACCCTCATCAGCATTTTCACCTTATTAACACAACACATATTTTGTGAACTGATACGGTAATATGAACACAAGCCTTCGAAGCATCTCTTACCTCATCAATATTCGCTTCATGAAGCCCTCTTACCTCATCAATATTCGCTTCATGAAGCCCTTTTACCTCATCAACATTTGCATCACGAACCCATTTTACCTCATCAATGTTCGCAGCGAGGAAATCTCTTACCTCATCAATGCTCGAATCATGTTCCTCAAGGGGACACAACTATTGTGTCTATGGGAATTAGCGCTCCCAGGGGGACTATGTGAGGGCCCGAGCTAAAGGTTAGGTGGGCTTTCATTTTGTTAAAATATAATAGGTTTTTGTTTTGTTACGAACCATCTTTTTTCGGTTCACTGCTGTCCTGTTTTTCAGCACCTACTACTTTCTTCTTCAAGTTTTTCTTGTATCATGATCTTTCTTAGCTCACTGTTTCTATGCACCTTGTGCATAGATTCCGCGTTCCCTCAACTCCATACTAAATGGTGCCTTCATCCTTCCTCTCTTAGAACATATTTGTCGTGGGAAAGGGACGCTAAAACTTTCTTATATAATAATAATAATGTTCGAATCATGATCCTCCTCTTACCTTTTCGATGTCTGCATCTCGAAGCACCTCTTACCTCATCAATATTCGCTGCGAGGGTATCTCATACCTCATCAGCATTCGTATCATGATCCTCCTCTTACCTCATCGATGTTTGGAGCATGAGGCCCCCCTTACCTCATCAATGTTGGCAGCGAGCGCACCGGACAGGAAGGTCGGGCCGAGGTTGATGGTGATGGAGGCGAACCAGATCATGGTGGTGCCGAAGAAGACGCACTGCGGCGACTCCATCATGAGCGGCATGGCCTTCTGGTCCGCGTCCTCTGGCAGCAACGGCGCGTCGTTCAGCACCTGAGAGGCGGCTTGCGGCTCAGCATTTGTGTGCCAAGAGAGCATTGTATTTAATGATTAGCTTATATTTGGGGAGTTACGAGAGAACTGTAGCTATGCATTTACTCACGAGAGCAATGCATTTAATATACATAATTATCTAATATTTGGGAGGGTTACGAGAGAACTGCAGCTATGAATTTACTCACGGGAGCAATGGATTTAATATATATAATTATCTTATATTTGGGAGGGTTACGAGAGAACTGCAGCTATGCATTTACTCTCGGGAGCAATGGATTTAATATATATAATTATCTTATATTTGGGGGGGTTACGAGGAAACGGAAGCTATGCATTTACTCACGAGAGCAATGCATTTAATAATTATCAGATATTTTCGGGTGTCAGGAAAGAACTGTACATAGCATTGCATTTGCTGCCGTCACAAGTGAACGATGATAACACTTGTATACCTATGGATGTCACGATAGAGCTGTAGTATTTACTGCTGTAACAAGTGAACGATGATAATACCTATTTACTTATGGACGCCATAAAAGAACCATAGAACTTTTATGTTCTTATTTGTGTCTCAAGTGAGCGATGATGGTTCTTATATACTTAAGGATGTCAAAAGAAAATTCTGATACATTTTTAATCCCTTATTTGTGTCACAAGTGTACAAGTGTACCTCCAAATGTCATAAGAGTTTATGGTGCTTTTATACATTAGCTGACGTCACAAGTTGTTTAAGGTCATCACGTGTTAAAGGAATAAGAAATTCACTCAACATTTTTTACTATTAAAACAATGTCAGTTGTTAAAAAGATCGCTCACTTTGTCATCTTCAGAAAGCGACGTTTTGATGGACAAACATCTTCAGGCTGAAAATATGCTAATTTTTTTAACAACAGTACTTTTTATTTAATTATTGGCGTCATAAGTCAACGACAGTAGGCACTTTTCAAGTACTACCTTTCATTAGAAGTCGTCAGTAGCACTTTTTCTGCACTTTTTGGCGTCTCAAGTCAACCATAACACTTTCCATTTTTCCGGAGTTTCCCCTTCAACAAGTTGAACTGGAAATTTAATTGAGCATCAAAAGACGCTTTCATCGATCTTTATTTCTTAACTGAGATGTTTTCGTTAAACATTGCGGGATGGAACTTTCCTGCAAAGACATGTTTCACAGCTCACGCTTTGAAATTCAATTGGTTCGTTAGAATCTAACTTGCCGTGGATGAAAGTTCAGGCATTTGTAAGTTTCTAATCACAGATAGTAGAAATGTTTAAATTTTGTTATTCCAATATTTATTCGCATTTAGCTAGAATGCTTCATTCATTTCGTTTAACTTCAGAACATTAAACACTGAACACAAGCTGACGGCAATGACTTTTAAAAAATCATATGCTATGAAATACTTTTATCAATTAAAGTCGCTATTGCAACCTATCAGTTGGCAAAAAAGTTGGTTCTTAATTAACTATCTGAAGTCATGCTACACGAAATGTTCGAGTTTATAGTGATCAAAATTTGATCAAAATTTAATCAAAACTGGACATCATGTCTGAAATGCCTTACAACATCAAATAATGTTCGAATACTTTCTTGATGTATTTTCAAACATTAATCAATTCTTGATTTGAAATTCAATTTGTGCTTGATTATAAAATGTCCCAAAGTTGTCCCTTGCTATCGTCTACGTCAAGTGATGTAAGTTATGTTAGAAATAGCGTCAAAGTGATATGGGTTGTCTTAGAAACAAATGTGATTATTCAGTTTTACATGCCCTGCTAACTTTTATAAGTAATTTTTTCGCCGTCAATGATTTCACTCGTCTATACTTGTAATCGTCTGTGGGCTACCCGCATAAGGTAGTGTAGTGCAACTCTACCTTAGCAGGAATGTCAGGGTATACGATTTGCTTACGATCTTTACTGGATGACTGATTTGATGGGTCAAGTTATTACTTTTTGAAACTTAGAAGCTCTGAAGTTTCTTTTTCAGTAAATTTAAGCAGAAAATTTCAATCTCAAAAAAATAAAATAAAATTCTAGAATTTGCGGCCTCATTGAAGATTGTTTCAAAATACAGCTGAGTGAACTTTATACTCATATAGTTAAATATAATAATCTGGTAGAAAGATAATTTGGTTTTTATTCGATAATCGACATGAATGGCATCTACTTCAGTTTACGTGATTTCGTCTTGCACTTGAAAATTTTCCATGAACATAAAATGGCAGTATAGTTTTGCCAGATTTTTCAAACTTGGGTGTTTGGGGAGAATTGAACACCTATCAAAATATTTACACGTATAGAATCCACCATATTTATGAGAACAAACATTTTATTAAATAACTAGATAAAGAAGTATCGAAATTTTGGATACCGAACCATAGAGTTGACCATGCTTATTCAACCTGCAGGAATCTCTGATTAAAGTTTGCTGTTAAGAACTCTTTACACTCTTCAAAACTTCTAAAGCTTTTTTCCATGCACCGTCTCATAGACAAAAATCCCTCAAATTTTACACATCTGTCTTAAAAAAATATTCAGAAAGCAAGTTCCTGGTCAAGATTTGCACGTTTGCTGAGTTCCAGCCAACAGGAAACTTACAACTTTTATTTTGATCCTTATTTTTCAATTAAATTTGGTTTGATATAAGTTCCTTTCATACATGAATGAAAAACATTTTAGCTCCTGAGGCAACGGAACATCACTATAAAAGTGTTTGATACAAACGCTTTTTGCCGTACGATTTACACGCATGAAAGTCTTGCTTAACGTAAATCCTAGTGAAGCCTGCTGGTGTGTCTCTATGCACAGTACATCCAACTCTTACATGCCTAGGAATGGCTTTCATACTTATTTATTCAGCTAATCCTTAGGTATTTGTCGTCTCACTTTGTTGGACAGAATTTAGTTGTATTTGAATTTCCAAATTTAAAAGCCTTGCCACAGGCTAGCTTACCACCAATATTTAAGTATCTGAGAAATTTGATTACCTGCTTTTTAAGGTTTGTCTCACCTTAGGCAGTGGTGAAAATTCGAGACAAATTTGATGATGGCTATTTCAAGAAAAATTCCGTCATTGCTACGGTATAGCTCGCAACGTAAGTTTTTCTGACTTAGCTACACCACATACCGTAGCACGGCGCGTACCCAAGTCCACTTTGAAGACCTTACTCATCTCTACGATGGCGTAAATGTTTTGAAAATACGTCCTCAGAAGTATTATGAGCCTGACGTAAATAATCAAAGCTCAGGAAATGCGAGATGGAAGTGCACGATGCGCCGGTCAATCCTGCATTTTTTGGCTTCGACGGCCATCTTGAAAATGCAAGATTGACTGCTGTACCCTTTGCAATACCCGTTACCCTTCAAATGCAGTTAGAGAAGGGGTTGTTTTCTGCAGTTTTTATCTTCTCTGATGTCGAGGTCAATTTAGAGCCACAACGTCTTCAAGAGCTCAGAAATGAGATATAAAGCGCAATATTTGACGCTGGAAGCAATTTGGACTTCTATGATGCTAATAGCAGTGATGAGAGGAGAAAATGGCTATGATGAGTTTAGAACAAGCGATAGTACGTTGCAAAACAGAATTTATACAAAACTCGAAATAATAAATTGAACAACTGTCATGAACGAATAAATAATTTCACCTGGAAAAGTGACATTCTTTTCCAAAAAAATTTTAGTTTACAAGCGAGTATTGATGGAAATTCTCCATCGTTTGTCGAACATCTAATTGACTAGCACTTTAAATCATTTGCACTTAAAACACACGTTAGAACTCATCAGCGCTTACATCAAATACTATAGGAGATTTGAATTAATTCGTAATGTGCAGCAAACTTTTAGTGATAAAAATTTAAAAAAATAAATAAGCCTATGAGCCTCACAAAAAAACGGTGCAGCCTGTGCATTGTATTTCCCTGGCAAGCATAAATAAATGAATACAAGTGAAATTTACCTACACTCACGGTAGTTTTGCAGGACAGTGAGACATTTTTAAATATTTCGGACCTTGAGTTGGCTCACCCTATCAAAATTTTAGATCAAATCTTCACTACGGTAATTTTTTACTGCCCAATTCCAGAGATTAATTGAATCTCACCCCTGAACTTGCAAGTTCTCAATTAGAATATCATTCAGGTTGTTCAAAGGGCTGCTTTGCAGAAAAATTGTCAAACTTGACTTTCAAATGACTCAAGGCTGCGATGCAGGCGACAAATTCAGATGAGGGCTTTAGCATGACTCAAAATTCAGGGAAGAGAAATTTTTCATTGTGCACTTGTACAAGATAATGGGAGAAACCAGTGAATTCATTTCCCGATGGTAAATTAAATTTGAAAATTAGTTTAGAGATATGATGAGCGATCATTTTCGATTTGTAAGTAAATGGGCATTTAAATTCTAGCATCATGTAAGTTAGTCTCAAAATATTTTGAGAACAACAAATATTTGAATTCAAGGAAGCAATTCTCAAGTTTTTGTATTTGGGTGCTGACACATTGAGAATAAATGGTCATAAGGAACCTCTTGTTTAACGGATATTAGAGACGTTTTTGGCTCTATGTTCAGTGACGTACAAGCTAAACGTTCCCAAAACGCGTGTTTCCTACACGTTGTAGAGTCGAGGCTGTCGTAGAAGTTGTTGTAAATTAAAAATATTTCTGACTTTATGTTGGTGATATTTGGGCAGGAAACATAATATGACGGAACTTCACAACTAAACCTTCTTGATAACCTCAGTGTTTCACAAGAAATATCGTACTGTTAAGATTAAACTTATGAGAGCTAAGTTAGTGAATTATTTCATTAAATGTTTATTCATTCGTATTATTTTATCACAAGTTACCTCCAGTGTTGAAACAACTCAGCATTGAAATTTAACATGACTTGGTAGTGTAATGAACATTAAACAAAGCAACCACCGCTTATTAACACACAAACATTGCAGACAACATCGCCGGTCACGAAACATAACTCATTTCATGCTTCAAGGTATAAAAAGCCAACCTGAGAAATACGTAAAAAAAAACAATTGAGATTCATATATGAAAAGCAACATGATGTAAACAAAAAATATGATTGCATTAGTTCTGGTGGTTAAAAACACAACTCGATCCATGCGTCAACATGCAAAAGGCAATCCAGAGAAATATGTAAAAAATGCACTCGAGTTACACACATGAAAAGCGACTTGTTGCAAACAGAAGATATGCTCGTATTAGTTCTGGTGGTTAGAACTGATTCTAATAAAACGGATAAAGCAGCTTTAGAGATGCAAGAAAACAACTGAAGTGATCCTAGAACAATTGTAAAAGCGTAAGCAACAAGTATGCTTCCTACTGGCATTTGGTGGAAAAAGTGGTTTTAAGTTTATGCACTGTTATGTTTGGTCAAACAAACCGTGCAAGGCCCTCGTATGGTACAGTAACATGCAACAAAACAGAGTATAACTCCTGCACCGTCTTACACTATTGGAAAACTTGCTTGCAATTTTATAGAAGACAGGGAAAGTTTCAGGGATGGAAACAGAAATGGCTTAGGTGCAACTCAAGTGGTAGTACGAGGCGAAAGTTGAAACAATAATTTATCAATTTGAAAATCATTGTGATAGTCATTGTGGTTATCAATATGATAATCATTATGATTGTAATTATTGTAATCATTATGAAAATTTTATCAATATAAGGGGTCCATGAAATGTTGATTCATACCGTCAGAAATGGGATCACAATTTTCCTACGAAGTTAAATTTCAATTTTGATCACTGACTTGCGTTGTTTAGGGGTTCCATGTTTATGTGTGTTATTCACAAATTTATTGCATTATCAATGGCTATCGAATAAAGATAGATAGTGATATCAACACCGAAGTAAATTTGACATCTTTACTCCGTGGGGAATAAATAGGATCTATCCCAAGAGAAGACTTTTTAATATTTAGGAATGTTCATATTTCGTACAATTTATTCTACACGTTCCAACTTCCTCAATAAGCAGACCGGGGCACGAAAGCGCAAACAATTATCACCACACTCACATAGGCCTACACAATTGCACATACACACACACGTACACTCACACACACATGGATGGAAAGTGCAGGGATCTACACGGAGGGATTTTCTTTCAGGTTGTTCAGTATAATGACCGCTCTATTTAAACCATCTTCTTTAAGTAATATCCGACCATTTTCGGAAAATTCAGATGAAGCCCCCTGTTACAAAAATAAGAGGTAAGCACTTATTCGTAAACAAAAAGCGATTGATTAAAAGAAGACATCATAACGTAAAAAACATTCAACTTAGCAAAATAATTGTGTTTGCAAGCCAATATTAGCAGCCAATATTATTTTTATTATTATTATCATCCTGTCTCTACACACAATTAATATTCGATAATGCTGTAATCACAAAGTAATTATGCTTGCAAGCCAATGCTAGCAGCCAAAATTACCCTCACAAAAGCTGTTTCTGCCCACAATTAATATTCAATAAATACAGTAACACTGCACATCCAGTCGTGAAGGACGCGCTGTTGCGATGTGCAATGCAATATTGCAGGGTTCTGCTTGAGGCACTGCAATTCAAAGAGCTTCCTGGTTGAAAAATGCCTTGGTGCACTGCAGTCAAGCCATCCAAAGTGATGGCGTCACACACGTTCTACCTTACAAAACTAGCAATGAAGTCGACGACGTCTTTGACTAGGTAAAATAGCTGGCACATCTATACTATAATATGAGCCGCGTCCGTCCGTCCGTGTGTCACACCCACCAGGTGAAAGTGAGTGATGTGCGTATCTGTGAAACAAGCTTCATCAACTCCTCAACTTTCGGTGTTTTAACTTAGCAGATTCAGAGTCGGAATGAATATCGCGTGTATTGGTAGGTTAGATTAGGTTGTATAGAATATCAGCAGTTGTGACTTAAAAAAGTATAAGAAAACCATAGAATAGCATGGGAAATCATGGGAAAGCCATTTTAAAGCTCAGTGGGTCCTATATCTAATCTCGTAATTTTTTGACGGGCCGTGTGCACTAGTTCTTACATAATCTGCAGGTCACTAGAAGTGTCAGGAGAAGTAAGAAATTACACGAAAAGCAGCAAGCGTTCATGCTTCGTGCAGCAAATAAGTAGCCTGGATACCGACAAATTTATGAGGTCTGCGCGCATGCTTTATTTTTCGCTCAATATTTACAGCTATGTGCCTTCATCGCTTGCTGGCATCCCTGGTCGTCAGTGATGGGGCTGATGCACCAAAAAATCCAAATCTTGTATTCTTCGTAAGCTTTAAGAAATATTAAAGTGGCTTTCATAAAAGCATAATGGGTTTTCATTCGATTCAGCTTGATGTTATTCTCGCTGCGTGCGTTGCTACATTATGTCAAAAAAGCTTCGAGGTTGAACTTTTTTATACATACATGATGAGCAATAGGTTCAAAGTGTTCGATATTCAACAATCTGAAATTGTTCTTAAATTTGAAATTAAATAAAAATGTCAGATGAAGAGAAGGTCATTATCAACAACCAACACAATACGTTGAACCTTGAAAATGTCAAGCCCATCAATTTCTCCGTAAAAAAATGAGATCTTCCGATTTCCCATTAAATAAAAGTTGTCGCGGAAATGAACTCCTTGAAATTAATTTAAAAGTTGAGTTTGAGTGTAACGTCAGGCCAGTCTCCTGAAAGGGAGCCTAAAAGAGAACGTTAGTGACCCTGACGCCTATTTGAGCTACATAACAGGGGTATTTTTCAGCTGGGCAAGAGCTGACCAATCACTGGCCAGGACGCCAGCGCGCGAGCTGAAGTGGTTGTGCACTTGCACTTACCAGCGCGTCTATTTGGAACTCATTCTGTCGGAAGGCAAGAGTAGGCAATGGAGAGAAACAGGGGAGAGAGAAACACAGTGAGATTAGAAGGAAATTGGCTACCCGTGATAAATAACTCGAAAGTTGACAGAAGTTTAGGAAATAAAGGATGTTGAAAGGAAGTTACGATAGGAAATTTGAAGGCTGGTTACAAAACAGGGAAAGAGGAAAGGAGAGTAATTTTGAGAGCACAATGAAAATTTTGTTATCGCAAGGTACACGAGACTGATAGAATTGCTCTTTCATCCCCGAGATTTTGCTTAAACAAAGAGAAAGATTCGAATGAAATGCAGCAAATTTTCGCATAGAAAACCTTCTAACATACGACACCAGAGTCAGAAAAGTCGTTGAGCACATAAAAAATTCGGAGGATGACTACATGATTATTTTTGAGCCCTTGAAACAATTTTTCTGAGTAAATGAAGCAAGAATAAATTTTTTAATCAACTCTGCAAAAAAGACGATGATTTCAGAGGATGTAAGATCACAGCAAAACAATGCTTGTTGTACCTGAATTTTCCCCTTCTGGTAGGGAAATTCTGATGAATTTTTATCAACCAAAAGGGAAGAAGCATCAATAAAAATAAAAAAATATTAATGAAAGAAAACCAGAGACGAGGGAGGGAATCTACTGAGGAATCCAGTCGCAAATAGGAAGGAACATGTCTTAATATTTACTCGGATAGGCTAAGAAAGATAAGAATATGGCAGGATCTACACTTTATTTTAATTAATTCTAATGCTCAGATAAGGGAGAAATTATACCTTGATAATTTGTGCTGTACAACATCAAATAACATACGTGCTCTATGAACTTTAAGTTAAAATCAATTACTCGCTAAGTTGTGTGTCTACACGTGAGTTTAGGTGTGCGATGATGTTGTGGTGGTCAAGGAACAAATGTTGTAAAGGTTCTTTCCGACTGTGTGTTGTGTGGTGACCAGCTGAGACGCTCTTCTGTGTTCGTAGAATACGCAATTTTAAACAACATAATTAAATTGATTGTAGTGGTTTATCGTCAAAGCATTTATTCCGTAGGTATCTTTTTTCCCAAGATTTACGTCGAACACGAAGCAGTTCCGTTGGAAAAAGCCTCTGATATGTGTGTGAATTAGTCATATTACTCTAACGTCTGATTTTTCATAAATATTAGCGTTATGACTACCACCGTCATTAGACTGATACTGTAATCATATTGTCGCCGACTTCAGAATGAGAAATTCAGGAGGGGAAAAATTCAACGAAGAATAAAATATGCTGAGGTTGATATCGAAAGAGGACGCCAGAGTCTTCATGGTCAATAAAGAGATAATATGCTTCGGAGGGATCTCTGCATGTTCTCTTTTAATGGATTAAACAACAAGCGCAGTATACGTTCAAATGGTAACTTAGGGAAACTTTGTCCAAATAATACTTTACGGAAATAAAAGTTCCGAGAGCCGAGGAACTTCGGGTGTATCCCAAATCCATCATTTATATCGAATTTCTTTTTGTCACTTGTAGCAGCGGAGATACGAGCATCCAGTTTTTATGGTATTTTGAAAATCATCCTCACTCTCAAGCAAAAGTCAACTTTAATTGAGGATTTTTGGCATACGTCAGAGTTCATATAACAGCAATTTTAAATTCATATATAAAAGCCGCGAACTTGTGAGACAAACACTCATTGCCGCAGAGATTTATTTCCGTTAGTCCACATCACTGTAATATTAAATTCAGATTTAAGAATCACAAGCTTGATGGAGAGACGCTTTCTTTCGTGAATACCAACGTCTTCGTTCATGAACTGCACGGTGCGATCATTTTAAGAAAGACAAATTTCAGGGTTCATTTCCCGTTAAGTTTGTGCATGAGGTTGTAACAAATTACTTTTATCTTGTTTCTTTAGAATTTACATGCATCGAGGATTTTCTCAAGGCAACAGGAAAGCTAAAATAAATGCTTTCACGATAGTGTTTTCTTCGCAATCAATGTAAGCACAAAAAATCATGGAAATTGTCATCTGAATATTGTTAAAAACTAACTTGGAGGTGAAAATTTTCCCCAGGCTCGTTGCCAAGAAGCGTGTGTGTTCTGTAATTTTCGTGAATTAGATTTAAAATTGTTTTGAGCTTCCGTGTTTTATAAGGTATATGGGTTAAAGAAATGTTAGTGCATGGATACAAAGAGATCCTTATTCAGTAGAGAAATAAATACAAATGGCATTCCCTGAGCTGAAACGAGCGCTTGAGTACAAAAATATTGCATTGAAAAATAATTATTTATTTGGTTATTCTTAATGAAAATGATCAGTTATTCCGTTATTGCTCATGAAAATGATCAAGAATTTTGTTATTGTTTATGAAAATAGTCAGTTATTTAGTTGTTGCTTATGAAAGTGATCAGGTATTGTGCTATTGCCTCTGAAAGGATCAGTTTGTAATTGCATGTCGAGTTATTGCGACATTGGATGTTTAGCCTTACTTGATTTTGTTACTCAGTAATTTACGGCAATGAGACCTGAAAAATACTATGGAATACTTGACAAAAGGAATTCCATGCGTCAGAAGAGTTTTAATTTTTTGAACTGAATAGTAGTCAGAAAAATCTTTCATCATAGCAGTAGAACGTTTCGCTCGGAATAAACCTCCAGCACTCGTTTCAACTCATTTCTGCTATATTATGCATGTTGCCAAATATACACACTATTTCCTACTACTACTACTGTGCAACACATACTACAAGTTATAGATGAACTCTCTACTTACTTATTTTTAGCTAATGTAAGTTAGGAAAAACCGAGGGAGAGAAATTCTACTTTTTATTACAAGTATTTTCTGCTTAAACACCCCAAAAAATGGTGGGTTGAAAACTTATCTAAGAAGCAAATCAATTCCTCTACCTCGGCAAAAAAAACTGACCTCTTAGCAATCCAATTAAACATTTGAAAGTTTTTAGATGCGGTAGAATGAACAGGCAAAACTGAGTCATGAAAAAATAAAGTTAGATACTTTAGTGTTAGTTTGAGAGTTTAGGTCAGGAATCGTAATTAAACGCTTAAGTGCGCTTGAGTTAGGTTCCTTTACTTGACTGACTACCGTAGTTAGCATGTTGATGGTAGACACCGTCACGAGCAGAAGGAAGGCAGTCTCGACCAGCGAGCATTTGGCCACAGGCTGGCAGTCATAGATCGAGCGACCAAGGGGGACCAAGATGGCTGCCCTACAACAGTCAACTAGAGCTTGATGGAACAGCAGTCCTTGCGACCATCTGCAGAAATGTTAAACGGATTAATTCATAGCTGGAAAGAAAGGGGAATACGTCATGTAATCAAAATGTAGCCTTGGAAAATGTACACTAGAGCTTGGTGGGAGGGACACCTTGTGATCATCTGCAGAAATGATAAACTTACAAATTCAGCGTTAAAAAGAATTGGAATGCGTCAAGTAATCGAAAAATAACGACGTAAAAAATTACTTATCTTTTTCTACTCGGACAGTATCCTCTGAAAGTAAAATGGTCTATGCTTTCATTTCAAAGAAAAATTATCGTTTTGAAACAATGCCATTTTAGGGCTTGATTTTGAGTTACGATACTGGGAAAAATGAAATTAATTGTAGTGATGAGTAGCTATATTGTTTTACGACATCTGTTTTAATGCAATTCGTCTCATGTTGCCACTAAGCTTAGGCTACATTATTTGTGAAACTTTCATAAATTTTCGCCTCTCAGAACTAAGGATTTCTTTGAGTTTCATTCATCTAATGACCAGTTTCAGTTCAAGCTCAACGTTGAAAATAATTTAAGAACATTTTTTGAATCATGAGCCGTATTTTCTTTTTTAATGAATCTGTCTAGGCAGTACCCACATCAACCGATGTTAAGCAAGTACCTGTAAAAGTTGAGAAAGGAAAAAATGGCTCATTGTGAGGTACCTTCAAATGTACTCAGAATGCAGAGAATTTTATTTTCCAAATTCTTCTCCCTGCGATGCTAATGTTAGACCTGAAAGAGTTGATTATACATTTCTGAAACCAGAGAGCGGCGAATGTTGCATTAACTTTTAAGTAAAAACGGAACCTATCGAGAGATTAACACACTGATGTATTTTGGTACTAAAGTATTTGAATGTTTGTAATTTATACCTAAATATTCTGACTTAAATGTCCCACTGAGAACAAATCTGGGCAAAAGATGAGTTGTAGATTTATCTGACAAAAGTTAAACCTACGTTTGACCTCAAGGAAGGGCAAGAAATACGAAGGTAAGAAATCGTACCTCCCAACTGACGGATGGAAGTTAGAATAAAATGACGCTTACAATACACAGAATAGTTTAGTTCATCGTAACGCGAGAAAATGATGTTTTTAAACTAACAGCTTAATTCATCGTGAATGCAGCACAGTCTAACTTTTTTGCCGCCCGCATGCAAGGTTTTTCACAGCCTAAGCGATTTAAGCGATCAAATTGCTTGGGCGGCGAAAAGCATGCATGCAGGCAGCGAAAAAGTTAGACTGGGAAGTAGACTGCCCTCACCTCCTGAGATTTTTCATGATGATGAGCAGCGACATGAGGATGATGTTGGCAGCCATGCCCAGGATGCCTAACGTGAGGATGATGGTTGCCTCCGTGACGCCCCCAGGGTGGCACTCGAACACCGTGCTGGGGCCCGTCCTGTTCTGGGTGTCGGGGCCCGTGACGCCGAAACGCAGGTTTGCGCCGGACATCTCGAGCGTTGTAGGCAGCTGCAGAGGCTGCTGTGACGTCACGCGTTTGCTTCAGAGTTGGTCGCTTCTGGGTGCTTGAGGGGTGATCGTTACTAGTGCGTCTGGTGTTTAATTAAGTGATTGTTGCTAGTGGCGTCAGGTGCTTGAGAGGTGATCGTTGCCAGTGACGTCTGGTGCTTGAGAGATGGTCGTTTCTAGGTGTTTGAGAGGAGATCGTTGCTAGTGACGTCACGCGTTTGCTTAAGAAGTGAGAAGTCTGATGACGTTACGCGTTTGCTTCAAAGGTGATCGTTTCTAGGTGCTTGTATAAGAAGTGATCGTTTCTAGTGACGTCAAGCGCTTGAGAGGTGATCGTTGCTGTCGTGACGTCTGGTGCTGTAGAGGTGATCGTTTCTTGGTGAAGAAATCCTGTAAGAGGTGATATTTTTTGGGGGAAAGTGATGTTACGCTGGGACGAAGGAATTGATTTCAGTGAAATATGTTACAAACCCCAAGAAGTGATCATTTTTTGGTAGTGATGACACGCCCTTACAAAGTTATCAGTATTAGTGAATGATGTTACGGCCAAAAGAAGTTATCGGTTTTGGGTGAGTGTGTTCAAATTTGACGGGGTGACTGATTTTAATGAATGATGTTGCGGTGTTCATGAGTGAGAGTTTTTTGGTGAATGACGTCACGTTAGTATAAGGTGATCGTACCTTGATGAGTAATGACAAGCTCTGAACAAGTAATTATTTTCTTGATAGAAGTGAAATTCCGACAGCTTTCTGAGGCAAGATTGACGACGAGTTGTAAGCAGTAAGTCGGTTATGATCTTTGGGATGAGGTATGAAAATAGCGTGAGAAGTATGCGCGTTTTGGATTCTTCTGGTATTGTTTGATGAACGGTGCGCGAAGAGATGTAATGGATGTTAGTTTAATGGATAGAATGTTGGTATTTGCACCGTTATGCTACTGACCTTACGGATTTAGTTACGTATACGGACAATTTTAAAGGTATACGTTAGGGCTTTTGAATATGAAAGACGGATGAAATTCAAATATTCGAGCAACTGCGGTTAACTAGAACGGGGAAGCTTACGATATGCGTTCAAATACCGGATTTTAAAGACTCCCAGACGTGCTGGGCTTAATAGCGTACTAATGAAAATGCTGTCTAAGGACTGTGATCACTAATTGTGATCGAACTGTGATCTTTAATTCTCTGGAAGGCTTCGTGCTTCGTTGAGTGTGAAACTTTCGACCTCGTATTTCGAAAATTCTTGATGAAAATTCGGACAGATAAGCTCAGGTGTGAACCGCAAAGTTTTGGTTCTATTTAACACGTGCAGTGTAATAAAATTGCGCAGCTTCCTTCGACTACGATATCTCGCACTATGGTCTGCAAAATCGTAACACTGGAATGGACGAAGTTGAGCAACTGTTTTGTGTTCTATTCTTTCTACGGGCACATTTTAATCATTTACCATGAGTGGTGTTTAAGTCTAAAAGGCTATGCCCAAAGTCCACGAAGGAAGTGACGGTATAAAATAGACTAAATTAGTGATGAATATTAGACTTGAGCACTCAATGTCGGTTGTAAAGCCATCACTGTCTACATCAGAGCCCTGGTCTCAGATGTGCAGTGGTGAGTGGCGGTGGATTGTAGAAGAATCTGGAACAAAAGAAGCATAAATTATTTGAGTGCACTGAGAAGTTCAGCTTATAAATTCTTCAATGAAGAAAAAACATCTATGTTGGCTGCTCTGTCATTATAATAACGTTGTCCAAGTGTTCTTTAGCTTCTTAATTCAAGAGAGGGAGGCAAATGCAAGCTCATTGAGTAGAAAAGTTCCCCTTGCCCCTTTTTCCTCATCTTATTAGTTTCTTACGATTGCCGGGGAAGCTGCTTCAACTCTTGTTAAAATACAGCGATTGCATGACTGGAATCGAACCAGAAGCTTTCTTGTCTAAAAACCGACATTGTTCTCACTACATGAAGAAGGCACTACACGAAGACACGGTCAATACACTGCACTGTTTTGCGTCAGCTATAGCACTATCTTTCGTATGAAGCCCTCACACGTGTCTCATCTGAGGCACGATCACCTTATACTTCTTCATTTAGGAAAAATTTACGAAAGTGCTTCAGAACAACATGCGCTTCAAGACACCCGATGGTAGATGACAAAAAAACCATAAGGATGAGCACTATTCTGCTGCGTTGCGTGTAGCTAGTGTACTCGTATCTTCGCAGTGAAAACTTCAAACTTTAAAAAAGTGTCCCTTTTTAAATTTTTCCTTGTTTTGCTCATTATTTTCATGTACGCATCCCTTTTCTTGCAATTTTTATATTTTTATGTTAGGATAACATTTTGATGAATTTGAATCAAAATAGGTACGCAACATGTTATCAATAAAAACAGAAATTAGATTATTATGTTGTGATCACGCATCCAGTTTTCAGGGCGTGGATAGCGACGAACCTCACAGCATAAGCAAGCAAGCAAGCAAGCAACAGGCAAGCAAGTAACAAACTCTCGTCTATGAGATGTGAGTTTTATTTAACTAGTATACATGACCCGTCAAAAGTGACGAGATTCGATATTTTCTTCCAAAAAATCTTTCAGATGTGGATGTCGAGTAAATATATCTTCTATCCTAATAGTATCCGCGATTAAACACTGGTAAAACTCGAATCACCCATACGGTCAATAAGCATCCTTATGAGCGTCACAGAGAGACGGATCAATCAATTTAATGTGTTCAGTGAGATTCCCATTGTAGTAACGTAGGAAGAATTACGAAGAAAGAAAAAATACAACTGTATATTTATTTGTTTTTAAGGAGACACTTGGCGTTTCATCTTTATAATATTCTGCTTGTTCCTCCCTTAGTTAGTAAGTTAGTTAGTTAGTTCGTCCGTCCATTACGCTCTCATCCGAGTTTGCGGTATCATGGATACCGAATGCTGAGTTTTACATATAAAAGATCGCCTTTACATGCATTGATATGTTTGACATTTTATATCAACTTCTCCTAATTGTTAAGAAAAGTAATTAGAGAACCGTAATTTTTCTTCGTGAATAAGTGATAATTGCTCCGATTATAGTTTCAGAACCCCGCAATGGAGTGAAGATTGGAAGGTACTCGCGACAGAATGAGATTCTACCGGCAACGAATAAAGAATGAACAACGGCAGGAAATCCTTGGAAGGGACAGGCAACGTCAGCAAGTGAGGCGAGCTGCAATGAACTATAAACAACATGAAGAGATGCAA
>JACJUY010012559.1:0-22000 GCA_014220935.1 Platorchestia sp. MABIK | reverse complement strand
AATAAGCAAAATCAAAAATCACAAATTAGTTGACACAAAAAAAAAAGACACAAAATCAGTTGAAAATTCCCAAAATTAAATGTTTCTCAACAATAAAATTCGTACGAATGATAAGTAAAATGATGTTAAAATTGATAGGGACTCTAACGATCGTAATTGGTTATGATTGAATTTTTATTTATTCTTTGACATTTGCACTACCATCACTAGAATTATTGTATTGGTTTGAGAATCTATTGTAGTTTGATAATATCGTTCATATGTTTTCATTGTTCCAACGTATCTTATCGGTTTAGGTGAGTATTCAAGACTTGTTTCCTCACCGTAGCCGAGTAATTAAGAACGAGCCTATTCAAGAAGGTGTCGTGGGTTCGAATCCCTGCGCTGCGCTGCCATTTTCCCCGGTGGGTAAAGGGAAAACTCAAGCACAACACCCCACTCTACCCGGGTGTCGGAAATGGGTACTGGCTATACAGGGGAAACCGTCATGGCATCCTGGTGTTAGTTATAAGGCATTTGAAAAACCATTGTGTATTAGGCTTTATTGGAATAAAGCATTTTTTTGTATTTCCTTTGGAAAAATTTCCAGCAGAATAACTTACCTGCATTCCAACTTGAAAGAGGTGTCCATTGGAAAGTTTTTACCTCTGGGTTAATTTTCAGACTTTCTTGCTATGTTTAAGGTTATGCTCACGCATAAATGAAAAATATTTTATAGTTTTGAGAGGGGTGGGATCTAAGTTTTTGAAGTACCACTATTACTTACAATTATTTACATGATTGTGGTCGGCATCAGGTTGTACACTGCTGTGGTCAATAGCTAAGAATCGCTGCATTACGAAATTTTCTGTTTATTCGAGCGTAGAGATTCATTCATCCCTCTAACTGAAATCAATGTCCAAAAATGCATTTATTTCTGAGGAGACAACACAACGTGCACAATCGGGGGTGGGATTACTGCGTGCTCTCAAATGCACTTACTCTCAAAGCGAAATGCTGCGACCGCTGTCACCCTGCATAAGCTGCGACGCTGCTACACCATACCTGTGATGTGTCACTGAATAACGGCTTTTATTAGTGATGCTGCGGTGATTTGCAACGGTTCATTTGCATTACATTTTCAGGGGTTTTAATGAACATTGTACATGCTTTTGATCTTCTCTTGATCACTCTAGGAAAGAAGTTCTTAACGACTTGTGAGTGCTGGAATGCGAACAGAACGGATATTAAATCATTTTGAGATGTGGGCGCTGCTAATGAATGTTTGCTGCTGGTGATGAGAAATTTATTTTCAGGAATTACTTTCACTGAAATTTAATCCAGCTAATTCAGCTCTCACGGCGTTCCCTGGAACGAAATTGAGTGCTTATCTGATGGTACATAAGATGTGCGGTTCAAATTATCTCAAAAAATACATTTTTCATATCTATAGAATGCTGAGACATTTTCGTCTGATTTACCTGGGGTGCACCCACGGGTTAAGGGCGCGATATAGCGTCTCCATGGAGTCCCTTCATTATCTTCAGAGTGGGGACTTTACTCTCTCTATAATCAAATTATAATTAGTAAAAAAATATTTAAAATTTTAAAATTCAGTTACTAAAATATAATGCACCGTATTTTACTACAATTCACATGAAACATGACTTAAATTCCCTCGCAAAATTTCATTTAGAGACTGAGAAAAATCAATTTTCTTTAATCGAATGTTCATTAGGAATTTAAAAACGAGGAACACGGCTCGTAGGTTAAGCATTATTTAATATTACACATCGTCAAGTTTATAAAACGCTTCGGAGTCCTGCTCCATCCTCAGTAAGTGCAGTCTGAAAAAACGTAAAAAGACAAAAGTTCGTCAGGCATGTTGGAAAAGAAAATTGAATGGAAAAAACTCATGTAAAAACTTCCAGCGGATTAGAACTATTCATACTATTTCAAACGGGTTTTTCTTTGGCTATGTACAATGATTCCAAAATTCTCAGTTCCGAATCATTAAAAACATTGCACAATATTTCAAATTGGTCTTCAGCGACTCCAGCACCACACTGCTCTGCATGGAGTCGCACAGACGAATGAGGCGGTTGCGCAAGAGGCCTCCCGGTACGAAGACTGACTCCATAAAACTGGGCAATCTTTACATACTCGTACAACGGCAGGGTCGTCATACCGACACAGTCTAATGTACACTGTACACAACTAAATTTGTAAACTAAGGACGCCCTCATTCGCTTCTGAAGTTCATCTTTTTACCGAAAAAGGAGCCTATTTGAAATGAATTGACAGAAATTAGGCACAATTTTACGTCAGGAAAATAGCGATTGAAAAGCAATTCCAAATCTCCAGACATCTTCTCAGACAACTGGTCAAAGAAAGGAAAACTGCAATACAAACATTGTACAGGGTCGACATTGTCACTAACTTTTGAATACTTTTTTACCAAAAACCTCTTAACGTTAGCGTAGATTACAGGAAGAGGAAACCCGCTGTTACGGAAAAAATGAGTGCAGGAAGGTGAATTCATTGTGAAGGTTGTTAAAACTGGAGCAAATGTTGAAAGCTCTGCTTACAAGCGTCCTAATCGAATTCACATTGAACCTGAAGCTACAAAAGCAGAGATTAGATTAGATATTACAGCATAGAATGCGATTGATTTTTCATTTTTGATTTTAAAACATTTCCGACCGTATTTTTCAGTCAAAAATTAATTTATCAGGAAACCATTTTCCCCTATTTACTCACCTCCTTCCTGTCAGGGTATTTTAAACAAGTTAAGTCAATTTTCAGTAACCTGCATAGCGAAATTGAATATTAACTGCAAAAGTCACGTCAATTTGAAGCCACTTTACCACAGCTATGAAGCCTCTCATGGAAGTTCTTGCAGCGAAATCAAACATGTTCAAATGTTCACATAATGAATCAACCATGTAATAATTTGAATCCACATGCGAAAATAAAATTATATTAGTTTATCATCACTTTGCGATATCTGCGATGTTCTCAAATGTTCAATTTTCAAAAAAAATCATAATTGTCACTCGCTCCTCAACTGCTAGGCTAGTGATGGTGAAGTGAAACTAAGTTATGGAATAAAACAAATTGAAACTTCTACGGAATGTAAATATCTAAAAGCTATCCCTTGCTTCAAATAATGAACAACGTAATGCTCTGAATGTGAAGCTGCCGATTTGTTTGTATGCGTTCATGCGTGAGAATTTGTAAATACAGATGTTTATGGATATTTTTTTGCATGTATGAGTAGGTACATGCTTACATATAGAACGACTTCGGATAAAGATAAACATGAAATGGAACATCAAACTGCAATTGCTTTAAATTTGCTATTATTGTTTTCTGTTTTCGTAGGCTTACTAATTCCAAGTAGAAATAGAAAAATTTCATGATTTTCTGCCATGCTTTAGTTAAGAACTGCACGGTTCCTCTCATAATAAATAAGCTGTCACAAATGCTTCGTAACTTATTCGATCCAATGTGCCAATACAAAGCCAAATGATCCGATATTATGTTGCTAATAATATGTTGTAAGTTGCTACGTTTACTTATGT
The DNA here is from genome assembly GCA_014220935.1 of Platorchestia sp. MABIK. NCBI lineage: Eukaryota > Metazoa > Arthropoda > Malacostraca > Amphipoda > Talitridae > Platorchestia > Platorchestia sp. MABIK. Next base: position 18,437 of record JACJUY010012559.1, on the reverse strand, counting down.
GTCTTATTTGTTGTCAAATGCATGCTTGTTGTGAATAAATCTTTACAATGTTCATGAATATTTTAAAGATTTCACTAGTCTCAAGTTGTGAAACAAATGTCACTTACGTCGGCCATACAAAGAAGTCTGGCAAAGCTTTTGGCGCTATAAAGAAGACGTCGATTTCCCTCACAAGAGTCTCATAAAGACTTGTGCATGAAAAATTAACCAATATATGATCCATGCACGTGAGACCCGATGATACTTTTGTCCCCATGATGTTCTTTTTCAATTATCTAAGGCACTATAATAGAAAGTTAGAACCGTGATGTTGACTGACTCGGATTATTTATTTCGGGCTTTTACAGGCAATAAAAATTAAGGCTTCAACTCTTCCAAGACAGCAACAAGTAGAGGGAAGCAGACACTTTTCTTCTGAAGTACAAATACAGCCCAAAGCCTCAACAAATCCAAGTAGCTCAAAGAACCTCACAAGATTGAGAAAACATGTTCCTAATTAAGCTAGAAATGAATGATTCTGTTTTTCTGGAAAAGGAAAGTGTCAACATGATTTCGGTTTCTCAGCAATTTTAAATTTTAAATAATACGGAATTAAAACAGGAGTGACAAAAACTTTTAAGGGCATCGTAGTTCAGCGTCGAAGCTAAACTAACAAGTGTGTCGGAATTACCACCATTAAGATACTTTTCAAGCAGAAATAAAGCTATCGTTAATAATTTTGGCAGTGGAAAAAGTTTCAAACTCGAAAGATTTGTCGAACTTCGCCTTCAACGAATGAAAAAAGGAAATGAACCTGGGAGTCTCGAGGAGATTTAGTTGTGAGTCAGGAAAGGATTGTGCCTTAAAAAAAATATCTTAACCTCGTCATTTGTGTCGTGTTGAAAGTTATCGGCAAAATTATAAAACTCTTTAAGCAAATGGAGTCAAATGACTTCAAATAGTCCTTGCCAAATTAGAAACTACGGAAACATTGCTGTACAATCACCAGACAATTGATCAAACATGCGTGACATTTGAATTTTGCAGAATTATAAAATTGTGTATACGTACATGAAAATTAAAAACAATAAATCTCAGAGAGTACATCATGGAAATAGTGTGCTCATGCAAACGCAAGCATTTTAAGCTTTCAATGCTAACTTGATGAATGTTGGGAGACTTCGTTCAAATAAATAGAAGAAAAGTAGATCTGAATGTTATACAAAGCGTCTTATTGCAAAACGTCTTATGCATGGTCTTGTACAGTGTGTGTGGCAAGTAAGCAAAAAACTAAGAAAAATGTTGGATGTTAGAAATTTCAAAGTAACCCTAAATTCACGCTACTACAAAATTACACGAAAACTAATCAACATTTCTTGATTACATATGTTCAGCATCTGTGGTTAACAATAAAATTTATTCTTGGTAGCCACCATTCAGATAATTCCTCTCACAGAAATGTAGCTATTGTCGCAAAGGCTTTCACAGTGTCAGTGCTCCTCGAAGTTTTGGCAGGATTATCGAGTGCTCATCATGCAGATTAAAGAGCTGCTATTGCTGCTGGGACAGAATGGCATTGCATTGCAGCTCGCCAGTTATCCTTCACAAACCTCGTCGAACACTTTACTTGACGATTACGTTTACCTGACGATTAAGTTAATACAATATTACTTTAGGCTTCGGAAATCAAACTGAAAATACTGACATATTTACCTACGGATTAATTTAGACAGATATATCATTTCACTCTACCCATAAGTTACACCCTCTCATTTTACATTCTCAAATTACGTCACTCTACAACGCTTGCGTCAATAGTTCACCGGTTTTGCAATTTATAAGGTCAGTGTCGACACAGTTCAGGTATTGACTGCATCGAGCGAATTGGAATCAATATAGTATCGGTACTAGCCATTTTTCTGTGCATCGGAGCCAATTTAGCATTGGTCTTATGCGAACTTCAGGACCCCGGCACTGTAAATAAAGCGATAATGCCCTGCCCGCGACTCTGCGCAAGACTTTCACAGCGTCAACAGTTCAAAGTTTCGAAGATCGGAACTTCCAGCAAATACTTGCACTTCGAAATGGCTTACCGTGCGAACTTCAGGTCGAAATGAATAAGAAGCAACATATTCAATAGAAATGCCTATAGAAGAAATAAGGAAGAAGTAGTTTTCACTTATTTTGACTTCTGGATTTTAGTAAGGATATTTTCAAGAGCTTCTTCAGGAATATCTCCTTGATTCTCGCTCACGGAAAATAGAAGTTTTCAAGGCTCGGAATACCTTGATGGAATTGCAAAATTTACGCGGAAGGAAAATTTAATTAATTAATTAATTAATTAATTTAACGCTAATCTGCTAAAGGTTTTTCAGAGACACAATCAAGCTTCGTTGTGATTCCTGTTGAATTTTTATAAAAAATAAGAGAGAAATTTACCAAGTGCGCAAGCCTATTTTCGAATAAATTTTTAATTTTTTTCGATTAATGCGATAAGGAATATTTACAGATTAATATCGGTTTAATCACATTGAAGAAGCCAAACTGGAATGCAAATATTTTCACGCAATCAGTCAGTTTTAGTCCAGCGTGCCGCTGTTCATACGATTGAAATATCATTGAGCATCGTTCACATAATCCCCATACGCATTTTCAAACGATGTAAAATAATTTTGAACAACTACCTGTGTTCATTTAATTGTGAAAAATACCTCCAGTTTTTTCATGTCGTTTTGACGCATGTGAGATGACTGAAGTGATAAAATCATTTACAGTGTGTTCTTGTGTGTTCAACGATTAGAGTCGAACGCGCTTAAGAGCAACCGAATTCCTCGAGCAAAGTGTTGGTACGCAACATTTATGCAAAATTCTGCCGTTAGTTTCTGTTAATTCAACAACACACGTACTTTTGAAAGCCTGTAACCTACTGGTGTAGCAATATACCAGGTGAGATACCTGACTGTGATGTGCAAATGGCATCTAGGTGGTTGGTGAAATTTGGTTGTTGTTGTGGCTCTTACTTCAACTGTTGGTGGAGTAAGTTCATCTGTTCGCTGTATTTTCTTGTGCTTAGTTTCATGCGGGAATTCCAGGTTCCAGTTTGAAATAATAAACTTCGAAATGTTTTCTATGTAAACTTTTTACGTTTAGATTTCTCTTTCTAAAATTTCTTTAATCAAATGATTTGAAAATATTAATTTGTCGGTGGTAAACTAAATTAACATCACTATCCTGTATAACACTTGCACCCACAATGATTTTAATTTCAAGCAAGACAGTCTTCAACTCTAGGTTTTCATACACTCACAAGTACTGACTGGGCACGTTAAGAACTCTATCATGAACCTATGAATGCCTGATTAGCTTTGCCATCATCGAAACACGATTTTTTTTAGTATTCAAGTTCTTTCACGTTCATACTTATTGCGTTGAGTCAATGCAACGCAGTGACAAAACTCCAGCGATGCTGCCCATGTTCAGGCAAAACAAGTGGTGACTATGTTTGCTTTACATTCCGAAGCGCATCTCTGTACTGTACTTCTTCATTGGGATCCAGAGCCAGTATTGGAATCCCTGGGATGGTTTTATTGAGCTATTCTAGGGCATCTAAAAATCCGTTCAAAGGCCCAGGCCGACCAAAGCCACTCTGACCATTTTTGGCCGAGACGGCCATTGAGCTTCTATTTCACGGGTACGTGAGCTGAATTTCGAGGATAGGTCACGACCGCCAGGTAGCCTCCTTAAGTGTATAAAATTCACTTCATTGTTATGGCAATGTATGACTACACCTCTTCAGAGAGCTGCCATGTAGTTCTAAAACTTTTCTCACCAGACCAGGAAAAAGAGTGTTTTTGACAATAAAAATTATTTGTCGGAATGCCACACAAGCTGGAACGTAAGAATGTCGGGGCAAAGACCCTTACTTGGTAGATGTACCACGGCATGTTTCATAAAAGCTTGGTCAATGGCTGAAATTACATACGTTAAAATATGAAAAGCAAAAGCATGAAAAAATGCTCACTAAAAAGAAAAAATGATAGAACTCAGTAAGAAAATGCACAAAAAAATTGAACGAAACCTTATAAAAACGTTAAAAAAACACACGAAATGACCACTAATAGGTTTCCGCTCAGCAGTGTCACTTGTCGCTATCAGGAGCCGCTACGTTGATAAAAAATTCAACATTTTCTTTCTGTGATTGACAAGAACAGAATAAATTCTAGATGATTTTATCACAAGTTGTTGAATTTCTAACAGCGTTAGTGAATACTTGAGGGATTTTCCTATAAGGCCAGCAAAAAAAGATTCAAATCTAGGAATACGAGAATCTTTTGATCTACATCTGAAAATAGAGTGAACTTTAGATCACAATTTCTTCCGATAAAATACGTGCTAGTAAAGCTCCCAGGAATTTCCCTACATAAAACCTCACTCACAAGTGAGGTGAGTTTTGAAAGAGTATTTCATGAGTCCAGTACCCTACTCTCGCTTCTTTGTACTTTTACTGTACTCTGATGATACTCTCAATACCTCAATAAACCTTTTAAAAAGAAGTAAAGAGAATGCAATATAACGTTCTCTTACTAGTTATTGATTTTGCTCATTTAAATAACAAATTACTTTCCGAGTAACAACGCCTCAACATAACTCGTGATTGCATGTAAAACAACGGCGTTGAAAACATTTACATGAATAGATATTTCAAAGAATATTACCCTCAATAAATGAAGGAAGGGTGAGGAAACTTGGTGCTTTAAATGAGAAATTGGTCATACACAAAACAAAATCCCATAACCAGGCCAGTCACGTTGAGTGGATGAGGGTAAACGGAATTTGTTTGAATCCTGTAAACAAATGGGAGTCAAAAGGCTTCATACAGTCCTCGTCAAATTAGAAACTCAGGGTACCGTGCAATGCAATCGACAGGCAATTAATGCAGCACGCAAAAAAATTAAATTCTTCCTCTTGGTTTAGGCAAAAATAGAAAATTGAGTAAACCGATCTGTAATTTAAAATCAAAATGAATATTAGTCAATGCATCGTACTGGAAATAGTATGTTCATGACGAGTAGATAATTTCAGGCTCAATTGATGAATACTGAAAGTTTCATTTAAGGAAATGCAAGAAATGTAATTTTGAAAATTGCACTAAATGTCTATAAAATATGCGAACGAGAAAATTAAAAACTATAGGAAATGTGTGCTAAACTCAAAAAGCATTTCAAGCGTATAGAATTTTCCACAGATTTTTGTAGTGAATCAACAATGGTTTGAAATGTAAACTCAGAACAACTGCAGATGCAGCGTGAACAATGGTAGTTTGATCTCCCCGCGTTGGAATCATACACAACACAATTTTAGCCAAGTTTTTACAGGAGAAGAGGCGAGATTGACTTGAGATTGGTGCTCCATATGCTCTTTTTGTGAATGCTTTTGAGAGGACATGAACTACGTCGTTCGGTGGTGCGAAAAATTACAATTCAAAGTCAAGAGGTTACATCATAAATGCGTTTTTGATAAAAGGTGTTTCTCAGTATCGAGTTCTTCGACTGTGAAGATTACTTGAGACTCGTTTTTCGAGAGTACTTTGTTGCGATGAATTTGCTATCGGGAGGAACAATGCATGTGATTTTAGTTACTTAGAATGGAACCAATGCCTTTGAAAGTGGTTGAATGAACTACCAAATTCTAAGATAAAGGCATGAAAAGATTTTCAATTATTTAAAAAGCAATATTACAGATTTTTTTTTGAATTGATACACTGCATTTCAACATTTTTCAGTCTCATTCATGATTTTCAATGGTTTAATAAAATATTTTACGTGCAAAATTAGGGAATAAACCGTAAATCATTCGCCCCTAGAACGAAAAACCTATTCGTGGTTGGTATTCAGTATTTCTGATGCCTCATGCATAACAAAAGACTGCTCCATTTTACATTTCTCGTTTCTCAAAATTTGCTCGCTCTCACAAGTTTACCTATAAAAACATCAGATGAATTCAGACCCTCACCATAGCCTAACCCGTGAAACTCAATTTAACAAGTCGAGGTAATCAAAAGTAACTCACTGAGATGTTCTGAAGCTCGTACCTCAATACTTGGCCAAGTTTCTTTCCGCCCAGTTTAGGGCACGTTTAAATTTTTGCCTTTTTCTCCACGCCGCACCGAAATGTGGGGCGCCTTCAATCTGAGTTTGAGAGCAATGCGTCAATTTTAGAGGCGCCGTGCGCCGCGTCCACGGTTGGGGCGGGAGGTAGTTTTAGGGTCTCCATATTGTGATGGGAACGCAAGTCTCCAATTCGACCATGGAGTGGCAGGCGAGCTCGAAATTGCTCCGAGCTCCTACCAGTCAATGGATTGCCCCGATGAAAAAGATTTGATAAAGAGATTTGGAGGTAACGCTAAAGAAAGTTTCTCATGTTAACACTTTTTCAAGCTGCGGAAACATATGGAAAAGTAATAGTAGTGGTAATGATATTACGACCACCAGAATTTTTGAAAACATTGTGCTCCAGTATATAAATAAAACGAAAATGGTGAATTTGAACTTAATTTAAATAAAATAGTGTTTAACATTGTTCATGAGCTCTTTTGTTCTTGTGAATTCACTAGTTTAATTCTTATGCATCACACTCATGTTCTTATACTCCACCATATTAAGTGACATTCGTTCAGAATTCAAAAGTTTTTGCTTTGGAAATCAATTTAACGCCTGAAAAACAAGGTAACTGCAATTGAAAACGTTCACAGCAGAGTTTCGCACTGGACCGAACACAGTTGTCCGTTGCTTTTAGTAGATGAGAAAACGCCTCCATCCACCTCTAGTTGGGCGGTCATGCAATGTAGATCAATGAGAGTACACATAAGATAGTTTTCTACGGTGGTGCTGCCTACCACTGACATTGAGAAGTATGATGGTGAGAGGGTACAAAGGACTCGACAGCGACGGGAAAGAATCAAACGATGCGGTTTTCCTAGTACATAGAATTATAATTTCAATGTCGATGTTACTTTTTCCTTCAAATTCTCTGTAGTTCATGTATTCCTGCATCATGAAAACTTGGAAAGTAAATCAACCTTGTTTAGGTCACTATGCAATTGAACTAGCATCATCGTTGAAAGAGTAAATCTTGCGTGCTTAAATCACTAGTCCAGCTGTGAACTAGCTATCTCATATTTTTTTAAATAGGTAGTAGGCTGATTACGTTTTTTCTGTTTCACCATGTTTACGAACTCTGAGTGGTATAGTGACATTATCTCACTTACAGATTACATGTAGGTTCACAAAAATGTGTAATAAGATTAAGCCCCCTGGAAATTTTCTCCCTTTTTCAGCGAGCAAGCCTTGGCAACAACGAAATGCAAGACCCAACTTTTTCTTTCAGCGCCGATGAGAAGAATCTAATCCTCTCTTTTTTTCATATTTTTGGCCTGATCCTTTCTTATCCTAGCTTCTTCTGAGGAGGGTCTTTGTACGGATTTTTGGGTTTGCGTTATTTAGTAGGCTTGTGGATCGTGCTAATGTCGGGAGAAGTATCCAACATGAAAAATTTCTAAAACAAATGCTAAATGTATAATCTCCAAGAAAAACACTTTCATGTGAAAGTTATCATTTTTTTATTTATTAAATTCTCCAGGAATTGTCCCTTTCATCTCCACAAAAGTACTTAGATGTGAATAATCAGTTGTGTAGTTTGGCGCAATGGCAACAGTTCACCATGAATTTCAACGACATTGATATCAACTCACTGTTAAATTGTTAAATGGGATACATTTTACCACTCTTTAATTACTTGATTGACCATAATTCTATTTCACTTTTTTGCTGTTCACTTGACACATCCGGCATACTTACAGGAGCACTGTAATCTGACGTCAAGAAAATTGAAATTAAACGAATTATATAACAAACCAAATTTCTCTGCGCACGTCACTTGTTGAAGCCACGTTTGTAAGCTCGCTAAAATTCCCTGACAGCTCGGATTCAGCCGTACAGCTAGTCATATTGCAACCGAAGAGGCATAGAAGACCAAGTTTTGAAAGAAGAAGATAAAATAAGAATAAAAAGCTCCAATTCTCTCAAGCACCATTTTAGCAAGACTTGGCTTGTATATTTCTTGTCAATACGGGATTGCATGAGCACGACATAGAAATTTTAAACAAAGCAGTGTATTACATTCGTTGTATTATTTCTCGTTCTAGTATCTAGAGAAAGCATAAATCTATTCCGGACATCGTGATGAAATTAGCTCAAACAATCAAAAAAATCTACTTCTCAAAAAGTGTTGGTGTCTATCAACGCCGAAGTCTGTAAAAATTAGCGTCATTCACAAATTCATTTGAACTCTCTCCTATGTTTAACTCGAGAATGTGAAGGTCTCAATATAACCGCACCTAAATTTACCTGGAATTGGCTCTCCAATTGCAGCTGAGCCTAATTAATGCTAATTAGTGGAAGACAGATGGTGATGGTCGGAAATGTTAAAACGAACGATGAAATAATCCCTACTGTGAAAGAGGGCCCGAAATTTATCTCATCAAACTTTATTAACTGGTACAGAATAGGTCAGAATGCAGTAGATGACAGTAGTTCTTTCTAATGTGGGTTTAACGTCAGGAAGATACTGCAATGTTCGTCGAGTACTTTATTTTACTTTTCAGAATGTGTCTTTACTCATAACTCGCTAATTACAATAGCAATTTACAAACACAAACTCTTTTCAGCTCCTCAAAATTAAGGAAATTGTTCAGTGAGAAAAGTGTAAGTAACCATTGAACTTAGGTAGAATAGTTCTTCCCATCACTTCTTGTTCTCGTCTTCTCCGTTTTCTACAAGCACTATGGCTGCTGCTTATCACGGGCGAAAAAAACGCATCTGCGGTTCTGGATTGGAATCGAAATCGAACCAGGATCTTTTTCACCCGACGCGTGATGTATTACCCTCGCGCCACGGCAAAGAGAAGATTCATTGTCGCCGAAATCATATTTTTCGCACCGGCTTCTAAAATCACAGCTTGAATCTGTCACTCGTTACGTCTTAAACGTATATAATAGCTTATTATTATTTTGCCCTTGGTCTAAACCCGAAGCAATTCTCTGTAGGGGAACTCGTTACACCCAGGTTGAAAGGTTTTTTTGGTGGAGGATAATCAGTGCTTACTCCTAAAAACAAGGGAACTCGTTACACCCAGGTTGAAAGGTTTTTTTGGTGGAGGATAATCAGTGCTTACTCCTAAAAACATTACGTGGAGTCAAAATTTACATCATTCCACAGATAAATTAGAACATCGAACTGCCATCAAAATTCAGTTTAATGACTTTTCATTAGTAAAAAAAAAATTTCGAGTGGCTAATTTCTCTTTCCAACTTTAATGAAGGTGGTAACTTTGCACATCGAACAATGACGCTTTTCAATTCATCAAAACAAAAGCATTTTTAATTGGGGCAGAGCTTTGAGATCATTGAAAATTTAACCAAGAGAATACTGCAGTCAATTATTTACGTTATTGCTAACAGTGACGGAATTTCAGAATTTGATTACATTGACCTCATATTTTTATTTCGAGATGGAAACGCTTCTGATTTTCTTTTTAATTTTTATAGTTTGTTAAGTCAATCTACCAAACAGTCAGTTTGTCCTACCCAGAAAATGCCACTAAATTGACACACAAAATCAGAACACTTTAATTTACATTAGAGACAAAAAAATATCCCTTTCATTCTACTACTAGCTCGTGATGATCATAGTTCCTAATTGGAGCATTCGCACTTGACAGAGTCCCTAACTGAGGTACTCACACTTGACTGATTTTCCAACTGAGGTGCTCTTACACAACGGAGTCAATAGTTTAGGTACTCGTACATGACTCAGTTCTCAACTGAGGTCCTCGTTCTTGACTTGGTTCTCAACTGAGGTGTTCGTTCTTGACTCAGTTCTCAACTGAGGTCCTCGTTCTTGACTTAGTTCTCAACTGAGGTGCTCGTTCTTGACTCAGTTCTCAACTGAGGTNTCTTGAATCAGTTCTCAACTGAGGTGCTCGTTATTGACTCAGTTCTCAACTGAGGTGTTCGTTCTTGACTCAGTTCTCAACTGAGGTGCTCGTTCTTGAATCAGTTCTCAACTGAGGTGCTCGTTCTTGAATCAGTTCTCAACTGTGGTACTCGTATTTGCTTCAGTTCTCAACTGAGGTACTCGCACATGACAGAGCTCCTAACTCTGGAGTTCGTTTACTTGGCTAACTTCCTATCTCCAATGCAGATTAGGTTGGGATTTTCATGAGATTTAGAGAGGTAAAAAAAAGGTAAAAGACAGAATTAAGTTACTCTTTCCTTTGCAAACTTCATTTATGCATGATCTAATTGTAAATAATTATCAAATTATCAATTGCAAATAATTATCCCCCATGCCAAAAACTGGGAATTTTTCTTCTCTCTGGTCGATATTCGGCGATTTTGCGGAATAATTTTCACTCAAAATGAGAATGTTGAGAGCGAAGGCTCTCTAAATATCATTAATTACATTCTTCTCTGATGACCTCAATAAGGTCTTTGCATTTCATACAGTTTTTTTTTCTTTTCGCAGATGTTTCATTTCATGTTGTAGCGTTAACAAAATTCATTCCTGAATTTCATTACTCTCAATTCCTTCCGTTACTTTTAACGTTAGAGATCGCGTCGTAGTTGTAGTGATCCGAGACCCATCAGATCACTTCGATGAACCCTCAACTGTCGATTTCGATGCACAAAATTATCGTCGTAGTTTTTGGTATCAATTCCCGAAATCCACTAAGTAAGTGTGCAAGCAGCCCGTTAGCTTATTTTGCTCGTTCTCTGCTTGGATGTTCTCGTTGATTTTATTGGCTTAAAGCTTCAGAACAAAATTTAAATTTTAACATCAGTTATAGTATAACTAGGAATTTGGGTAGCAGGTTCGATTTTTTTTTTAAATATTTGTTCTCTAATTTATAATTTCACCTCTAAGTAACTTTAATAAATGCGTAGATGGCGTGTTGCTTCGGGAACGCATAGTCCAAAATGGAGGTTAATACGAAGATAGCCACTTGATAAGAGTTAACAAAGTTCGTTTGGTAGTTTTAAAACAAGTTGCGCAATGACTTCCAGAACTCACTAAGCGTATAGTTATCATTGAAAGGTGGACTTATTTACCCAAATCTAAGACCATTAAGAAACTCGGATCCAATGTGCATACTAGAAAAAATCAGTGAAACACGCGCAAAAGTTTGGGGTAAGCCCATTAATTAACAAAAGAGTATATACAAGTGCTGATCTCATACATAAATAGCACACATGTGTGACTCTTTTCCCCGTATTTTGAAATCCTTGGGAATCATTTTAACAAACGCATTTCAAACAAATATCAGGAATTTTAAAAGTAAAAACCCAAGGCACATACGGGGATCTGATCCGATCAAAGTCTTTTAAGAGAGTTTGAAGCACAATAACCGGAATGACAGATTTAGACACAACTATTGAGTCGGTTCCATTTCGTTGCATTAAGTTTTTAAAACTGACAGATTCGTGGCTTGTGACTGTGAGCGCTTCACTTCATGCTGATGTGGTGTGGCAAATATGTTGAGGTCATGGCAAAAAAACGATTAAATTGTGCATTACGAGAATCTGTGAAGCTTTTTGTCAGACGTAGTACAGAAAATTTAATAATCAACCATTCAAAATATGTGGTTATACCACACAGGCCACGTGGTAATACCGCTAAAGATATGTGGTTATACCACTCAAAATATGTAGTTATACCGCAAATGATATGTGGTTGTATCGCTCAGACTATGTGGTAATCGAAACTTGAAAATATCCTTTAATTTAGCAGTCCACACCATTTTCCCAGGTGTTTTCGACTTAGGAAATACCTCTAAATTTATTTTACTGACTGGGTATTTTTTACATATTGTGCTATTGAAAACATGCCTAATACTTTCAAGCATTTCATTAAAACATTATAGAGATTAACTTACTCCTGGACTTGTGCAGCCTATCAAACATAAGCCTAGTTTTGGAAAGTTTCAGTACTCTTCAGCAGAGGCAGCAAAGAACTGACCGTCTAACTTTTATGCCGTTTCATCGATTTTGATGCAAACGCTTCGCTGCTTCGCATGCAAATTAGGTACGCCTATCATCCCCGGGGCGACGATGCATAGACGCATTACCGTCGCTGAAGACACTATTTTGGCGGTGACGGGGATGGAATTATCGTTGTCCCAAAAAATACAATGTGAGCATGCATGATTGTGCCTGGCGAGCTGCTTTAAACAAGACAAATTATAAAAAAGTATATAAATCTACACATTTTTGGGTACACTGCTCTCCATCATATATGTATATGTATATGAACACATGCATATGAATGCACACATGTGCGTATATTTATGCTTATAATATACATGCGCAATATTATTGTAAACAAGCGTATAATATGCAGGTGTGAACTGCATTTCAAAAATGTTCAAGTTTATGTTCTTTTTAGCAATAATTTAGCTCTTTTATAGTCGTTTGTTATGCATAACGATGCTGAGTTACCTCATTGAGGTAGCGACAATTACTAATCAATAATTCGATTAATTTTCATAATCTTCTTATGGAACCTCATTATTGCCCCAAAGCTCCAAAAAACTGTTTTTGGCAACGATTACGCGTCTGAAAATCATCGCATGCATAAATCTTGACGCAAGGCTGCGAAAAGGGTGCATGATAATCGATTTTGTGCTGAAAATGTTAAATGTGGAAGCTATCGATAACACTATGCAATTGAAGTTGTATTGTGCCAGCCAGAAAAATGAACACCAGAACTGAACACTTTAAACCGTAATTAGCTACAGAGATTATGTACATAGAAAAGTAGCGATTCAATCGAAATTGCTTCACAGACAAGGTTTTTATGTTCTGTTAAAATTTCAACGAAGAGAATCGTGTTGTGCACACACAATATTACGAAGCGTAAGATCACGTGCCTTCTGGAAAACGTGGCTTAGTGAGCCCAAGTTCAAAATTAAAGGCATCTTTTGATGAGCATGCATGCTTCTGCCCGAGCGATTGCTTTGGGGGCTTATTTGCAAACGTTCCAACATTCGATTACAAGCAATCGACAAGAAATCGATTTAATTTTAAAGCTATTGAACCTAAAAGAAAAAATATCAGCGGGTTTTCAAATAATATACTCATGCTTAGCGTATTTCCCATGAGTTTGATATTTCCCAGAGGAGTCACTATCATCTTGAAAACACTAGATTGAGGTAATTTTTAAGCTGCTGCACCAATGAGCTGAAATATCGGGGGGTTTTCATATAATGTACTCAAACTTATCGTATTTAGCGGAAGTGTGAGGATTAAATGTTATCTTGAAAACGCTGAAAAAATGATCTCGTGAGCTAACTCATATGAGGACATCGGCAGAGGCTAGGCGGCGGAGCCAAGAATGACCTCATCGCTCTGAGCGAAGTCCCTATCTCTGAGCGTGGTAATTAAGTTACTTTCTCTCCGAGGTGAGAGCGTACATGAAATGGACGCGTGATGGGATCAGGTGTTAGACTTTGACGCAAATTTCCAGAGCGGAGAGGGCATGGGACTAAAGGTCGATTTATTATTTCGTGGGAAAGTGTTATTCAATAAGATGATAGTCAGCATATCCTTAATTTCACTTCTTAATGCATATTTTGGAAAATGTGTATTGGTAAGTTCTAACTGTGCTCGTGCTATTAAATTTAGTCACTATATCGAATAGCAGATACCGAAGTCTAGATGATGTACTTTTTTGCTGGGGAAGGTTCTGACTATTTATTTTTGGAAATCACAGGCAACTAATTGAAAATGATTGAAAGAGACGAACATGATTTAATCCTAGACACTTCAATGAGCAATCACTGATATATGAACATCATTGAGCAGAATGGCGCAGGTTTTTGAAGAGAAACTGCAATGATTGAATTTGTTGGATGGAAGTTCGCCGAATACTGCTGCGCGTTCAACAACAACGCTACATTCATGTCCTTCATTCGCTAATTTTGATGGTCGTTTCAGTAAAACGAAGACCGTTATGAGATTTTCAGATCCTGCAACAGTCGCAGAGAATGTAAATGGAGGAAAAGGCAGCGACAAATTTGGTGCAAATCTGATTTGAGCTTATCACTGCATGTAGTTTGGGGTAATTTGGAAGCCGAAGGATGTGAAAAGAGCACTTTAGCTGACCCACGTTATGGCGTTGACACCGAGCATGAATACTTGAGTTGATTTCAACCAAATCGGATTAATTTCGAATCGTCAGTATTGGGTAGAAATTAATATGCAGCCTCCAGATGGCCTTTTTATAACGCCTTCGTTCATAAGAGTGACTCGACTCACGGTGCTACAATTTCTTACGCATTATATCCATGAAATTCGTTAGGAAAATAAAATATCCCAATTTTGAAACCCTAAATTCAAGGCAATTTTGTCGTAGAATTATATCGTAGCCATAGTCCGTAGGCGAGCCCAAGTGACTCAAGAAACAAGCACGAACTCGAGTGGAGTTATAACGAATTGCGAATCAATTCCTCCCATTTGCAGAGCCGCGCTCCGGCACCATGTCCAGGCCGGCGCTAAGTTCCTGGACTCGTGAAGTTTTCATTAGCGTGGAAATGAAGCACTTGCTATGATCGAAGGAACACCCATTACGACAATTAATAGGTCCTAATAGGAGGGTTAATTGGGCAATCAACACAGCGTCCCTTAAATTACCGACTATTGGATGCGTAGCTTCAACAATTTGCGATAAATCACATCAATTCCGTACTCATGAGGTAAATTTACGCCGCTTCAGATCAACGGGTTTTAATTAAAATCAGTCAAACACAAGTCAATTTTAAAATTTCCGAGTAAAGAGGACAAAATCATTTTTCTGAGATACTCAGTAACACTGATTCGTATTCTAAATTGACTTCATGTAGCTGCAGCGTGTGTTTGCGTCTCTAATGAAGGGAAAACTGAAGTTTTGTTGATTTTATCCGCTTTGTAAAAGTCTCGTCGTTTAAACAGCCAAACTGTATTGCCGGTCGATGCTGCGCTGATGCGCTAAGCAATTCGATCGGTAACACAGAGTGAGAAATTCTTTGGATGTCATCGGTGCTTGGGATCAGATTTTGAACACTCGGCTTTCGTTTTATCGCACTCGCCACTTATGGAGTCATTGCAGGTTTTATCAGCCAATTATGAACGCGAATATTCTACAGATAAACTTTTTTCTGAAATATTTTAGTATTGTAACTATTTTCCATCTTTAAGTTGTACTCATGAAAAATGTTAGCGGGAAAATTTATTTATAAACTGGGTTGGAGAATGCTAAAATATCCTATGTCATAGCGAAATTGATGAAGAGTTGGAACCTGACAGTGTTTCAAGAACTGTTAAGGGAACGTTCCTGTAAACGACAGCTGTGCTTATCCCTGCCAGCCTTAAGCAAAGTTAAAGATGTTAGTCGCATTTGAAACATAATACTTCACAAAAATTCAAAGACTATCTAATTGAAAATGCAAAAAGTTCTTGTCGGATTGTCCCATCTGAACGGTTCAAAATTGGCATCTTCGAGTACGAGATCTGTCAAAAATAATTCAGCAACCTTCTCCAGAGTTGTCGACATTGTACAACGCTGCCTAATATTACGAGGCAATTTGAGATCAGGGCTGAAACTTAAGTGCTCCAAATACAACACAACACAGTGGAGAACAATGATTTACGACACTCAAGATCGATTCATCGAATGAACGAGTAATTTGCTTAAAACGTTATGTACGTCGATGGCCTCCCCTGAATTTAGGTCAGAATGAGGATCAACTATAGGCCAATAAACCAGTTCTATTTATTTACGCTTGTCAGCAATTCACTCGTTTATAAAACCTCAAGCAGCGTAGTTTTTAAAAACACACTTATAATGCTTTAATGTTATTGAGAATTACATTGGCCCCTTTAGAAACCGCATAGGTTAGCGCTACACGCGAGAAAATACTTTATTTTCGGGTACTCTGCACGTACAGTATTAAGGTGTTCAAACCCAACGCGCATCGTAATATGATATTATTTTCTTGACGAAGGCCTTAAAATTAACAGAAAATATTATTAATAAGCGAAGCTCTTGATTTTGCCAGACGTATCATTCGTTTACTTTTGATCGCAGTGAACGACGGAATAATAGCATGCATAGCAAAGACAGGCTTTAGCTAATGTCTTGTACATCTCCAGGTCTGCTCTTAAACGTGGCAAACATGCAATTACGTCCCACTGGTCAAATCAATGACGTCAGTGTTTTTTAGGAATCAAATGAAAGTGAATGAGTATTAAATAGTTTTAATAAGAACTTCATTGAAACTGTGTATATGAGAACCAAACTCATATTTAGTATGTTATGAAACCCAGAATCCTAATGTATGTTCATTAGGATAATTTATTGAGGACTTTATGACTAGCTAGTGTGCACGGCCAGTTCAAATGATCGGACTCGATGCTTTCCTTACATAAATCATCCTGATGTGGATGACAAACAAATACGAGTACATCCATCCTAATATGCACTACCCGAGTTCAAAATATTCTTTAACTTATGCACAGATACGGTCATTAAGCATCCTTTAGAGCATGACAAACACACAGACCAACTAATCGAATAACAACTGAGTATTATTATTTAGTGGATGTGTATTGAAGGAAAGAATCGTAATTGCAGTGATCAGGCGATTAAAAAGTCAATTTTGATACCCTGTCAGATTTCAGTGACAGTGTCAAATTTTGGTTATTTTTCTGTTAATTTGTTGAGCTGTCCTCATATTTGATTGTAACTGACAACTTTTTATGGCATCTTGTTAAAATAGGGTCAACATAAAGAGATAATTGGGTGAGGAACACCCTACTCACTTTACTCATTGGCTTGAGTGATAAAATCAAAACCGTTACCTGCTGGTATTGCAATGAAATGCGTGAATGCGATATTTCCTTTGTTTAGATTGTCTAATCTGATAGCGTCGGCTAATGTCGGGCAAAAACCAGCTGAAAACACATCTTTCTCCTATCTTATCAGTAGTAATTAGGGGAAACTGGATCTTTATGCGCTCAGTTGACAGAAAATTAATTTGTGCAAATTTCTCAGGGGTTTTCGAAGCCTGGTCAACTCCGTTCTATAGAAAATCATTCATTTCTCCCTTTCTATCCATCGCGAATGGCGCGAACCCTACGACCTCGAATGTGACGTTAAAATTATCAACAAATGCTGGAGGCATTGTTTTGGCTCGCTTAAACATGAAGACTTATGGTAAAATCTGAGTTTAATTCTATTTCGGCCGTCATTGTTGATTGTGTGCAAAAAGAATTAGCCCTGAAAAATAGTTACTTCGCACGTTGAAAAAATTTGATTGAGTGAGAGGCTCCAGATAGATATTGAGAAAATTACAGCGGTTAAAATGATATCATGACTGAGAACGTTTTATGGTCAAAACACCATTTTATCTCAAGTACGTTTTTTTACAGCTCTAAATATCTCAATTATGAGGTATTCGTGCAAAAGTTCCGTAACAAATCAGATGACAGTTTTGCTCAAAACTCAGATGACAGTTTTGGGGGCTCAAAAAATTGTACTCGCATTTTAAATGTCACTGGCATGCTGCTTTTTTTAATTGCATGTGTATTTAATTCATCACAGCGCAGCAGAAAATTCCCTCTACTTAGAAGAGAGGAAGTTTGTCCTGAAATGTTAGATCACGAGCCCTGGAAAATAAGAGCAGGAGCAGAGAACACTTCGTCGATCACCACGGAAATCTCGACAAACTGCTCGGGAAACCCACGTCTCAAAAGATAGCGTCTATTGCATCATGAAGCGTCTGCACTTGTTACATTCTAATACTACCGTTATCTGGAAAAATATAGTCATCAATATGAATGTTTGCGAACATGATTCTTCAATAATATTTGCCTTCTGTATTCGAAACCCTTCCATTTTACTCAAGGTTCATAAATAATGTTTTCCTCGTCATTTGAAGTCCAAGTACATTTTTGTTAGACACCATGTATGGTGCAGCCTACGTTGACGCCTGAGTTTAATCAAATTTGGTCGATACCAGCACTGGCGGGGTTTATTTGCATTTCCTTGCAGTATTCATCACACATTCGATTAATCCGAATATTTTACATCACGCTCTAAGAGTAGAATTCATGTTCGAGCTCTAAGAGTAGAATTCATCCTAATTATTTCCTAATTAACGAATGATTTTTTAATTGCGTTACGAGCACCTACGATTTAGAGCTTAAACTTAATCTTTATCCTGATAGCCTATGATGCTTAGGATTAATTTAATATTTAAAAATTATTTTTCATCTGAGCTTATTTCAACATCCGTTTCGGAAAATATGCCCTGCTAAAAAGGGGTGCATGTTTTTCCTACATTCAGAAAAATTCAGAGTGCCTCAG
>JACJUY010012558.1:8839-22002 GCA_014220935.1 Platorchestia sp. MABIK | reverse complement strand
AAACCACCCGGAACGTTGCCGCCTTTCATATCCTACCTGACACAACGGAGCCCCAGCAGAACGGCACAGTGGTGAAGCATGATGCACCAATGTTTGTTGTACTTCTTCTATTACGAGCAAAGCCAAACTCGCCAATTGTATGCGGTTTCCCTGATCCAGCAATCATTTTTGAAATATTGTATGAACAATCGAGTCCGTCGTCGTTTTTATGTGATTGCTTTGTCATGAGGGAAACAGTTCTGCCGTTTCGTGAGACAAAGTAATGTTGGGGCGAAAAGTAACATATGATGGGCATTGTATCGATGAGTTAATTTCAGTGGTGGGCATCGATCCTCAAAATGTTAGTCCGATCCCGAACTTCCGATCCCGGTCAATGGCTAATTCCGAATACGATTGTTCGATCATGCCACCAAAAAAATTAAAGCGATCCCAAACTTCCGATCTTCCGATCCTGAGATTTACCAGCGATCCCCAGTTTTTAAAGCGTTTTTAAAACAATTCAGGTTCAATATGAGAATACGACGTCATATATATACTGAAACACCAATATATACTGATATACAATAGAACAGATGAATTTTAAATTCAATTTTTTCAGTTATATGTCAAATAGCTAATAGCAACATGCCTACTCTACTGACCACTGAATTCTTTCAAATTTAATTACATTGTATGAAACAAAGGCGACGCTATCTGTCCTTTTGTTTTAATTGTCCCGTTCAGACCTCGTCTTGGTCGTTCACCTCCTCCTCGTGGGCTTCCTGAGGAACGGAAGGTTGCCCTTCAAGAAGACGAGGGCCTCGAAGCTCTCGGCAGCCAGGGTCGCCCTCTTAGGCCGGAGGATGGCCGACTCATAGCCGAACATGCGCTCGATTGAAGTGAAGCTCGGGAGTGGCGTGTTATACGGTTTTTGAAGCCGCGTACGAGAAGAAACATCTTCGCGAGACTGATTGGTCGACTTCGGTTTGTATTCATTTTTTTCTGTTACGGCCGGGATCGGGATCGGACTTACATTTTGTAATAGCAATCCTCGCACTTCTGATCATTTCCACCGGGAGGTTCCCATGTTCAAGTCGGATCCCGATGTGGAAGATCGATCGTGATCGGAAGTTCGGACTTGTGATCCAAACCCTTTTCACTGTTTAATTTTAAAATGTAGAATAAATTGACAATGATATTCGAACCTCTGACGCAGCGGAGCATCAACGCCCCCTTATTAGCATTCAACGCCCCCTTCATGAGACAGAGGTACTCAACGCCCCCCCTGTGCGTTGGTAACGCCCACAAGGGGGCGTTTCCGCCCACTTTGGGAATCACTGTTCTATAGGCATGAGTGCTAGTGATTCTTTCGATGAAGAAAATTTGGTTCTTCCAAGTGAGATGATAGTTGATTCGTTCCACTCTCTGATATTTTGCACAGGAGAGGTAAAAGACTTCAGAACCTGTAGTTTGATGCTGTATTATATCACTAGTTTCATAGAACAGCTTAATTATGAGGTGTTCCCATTGGTTGGGAACTTATTAGTTGCTGCTGATGTTTAATTACCAAACGAGTCATTGGTTTTGTTACTGAGAAGTTGTCTTTGATATAATGAAGGCTGATACCATCATGTCCGCTGCCTTCGAGTTTTCCCATGAGAACAGAATTTTTCCAAAGTGTAGTAAATTTTCAGGACGTGCTTTCCTCCTTAACAAAAAACGCTTGCAGATGCATTAGGGCACGGATTTGTAACCGAAAGTTGATTTGGTTTGATTTTACGTACTTCGTTGATGACTTGAGCACTTACTTTTGAGAAGAATGTGTTGAAATCCTCGGCTGTTGCCATGGGATTTTCATAATTACTTACGCGGTATCAATTTTTGTATTGGAATACTTCAATAATGATTGCGCATGTTCGCGTCGGGTTATTTTTTGTCATTAATAGTTCCTGGTAAAAGTGAGACTGTTTGGCATGCGTGATTTGCTTCCGAATAGTCTTTCTATGTTTCTTACATCTCTAGTATAAAATACTATTCGATCTTCACTCAGACCAAGCTTGCTGAAGCATTTTTGTAGTTATATCAATATATGATTTCATCAATGGGCTTCAATCAAATTCTAATATTATGCGGATTTTATTTAATTTCATTCCTAAATTCAAATACTGTTCTAGAGATTTGTAATGGACGACATATTTTTTCCTTTCACGCAGGTGTGGAACTACTTTGTATACGGTATAAATTTTATCTTTTCTAGCGCTAATGGGAAATCATTTTGTATATTTTGTAATTCTACCGGATACCTTAAATCAACTTCTAATATTTAACCTTTGAGCTTTGACTTTTGGATCTTCCCATACAAAGTTTCTTGTTGGTAATGCTTGGCTTATAACCCAACCGTAAAAGTTGTTCGCATTCATGTAGGTGATGCCACAATTTGGTTTTCCTTTATCAAATGCTTCAAGGATATATGGATTGTTTCCTTTCGCATATCGTGTTGATAATGTTGAAATTCCACCTCTAACTTCTTTTTCAATAAACTGAACCATTTCAGGATCCGTGAGGAAATCTAATTCAGTACGTGAATGCTTAAGCAACGCATCGAAGGAGAGTCATGGAGTTGTTAAGTAATGCACTGGATCCAGAGAATATGTTTTGATACATGTTTCTCGAAATTCTACAAACACTTCTTTCAATAATAACGTGTCTAGTTTAAGATAAATGTTATGATAGTCTTTAAATGTCTTAAAACTAAATGATTTTCAAACTTCAAGTACGTGCTGGTATTCGACTTTTGTAGTATGTTTGTTTTTAACTCACTGTAAAATTCACGTTTAGGTAGTAAACTAACACATTGCATTTTTTCAAAACTATCTATATATTCATTCTGATATATGCCGTTTTTCTTAACTTAATAAAACTGTTCATCATTGGTAAAAAACATTAAAAATTCTTCATGCTTTGATAAATTCTTCGAAAGATTATCTAGAAACAAAGATATATATACAAGCCTGTAGCTGTCAAAGAACCGTAAATCTCCGGTGAAATTTTTTATTCATCCCGAATTTTTAAATAAATAAGTGTTAACTATTGCTATTTGTGTGAAACTAAAAAACTCTTCATCTGTTTGGGAATGGCACTTAACTTCCCGGATAATTTCCCCTAGTTTTTAATTGACAAATTAACATCATACTTCGAAACATAATGCATAAAACACTTGCATAAAATTTGAATTCAGAAGCTTAAAATTATATTTTGAATGAGAAGCTCTTCTGTATTTCCCAGTCAAGTGATGGTGATCACGAATCTTATAATTATCTTCTTGCTGACCCACATACCAATTTGTAGCTTTTTGATATGCTAAAATACTTACATTTTACGTTGATTTTGATTCAGAAATTTGTAAATTATCTTAGTATCTTCTTTTAAGTATTCCGTACATTTTTGTGATGCATCTTCATCATTATTTATTTTCATATTTGAATATTTATCAATCTCACATTGCAAAAAAGAACAGTATGAGCTGGGTTTGTGTTTCTGAATATATATTGAGTAACTTGCATTTCGATTTGGTTGGCAAGAATCTGTTTTGAGGAATGTTGATTCCAGGTCACACTATATCGGGAACGGATGTCAAATGGTGTTTTGATAACGATTAAAATAAAATTTTCCTTCTTCGTAGAGATATTTTGTTGGAGGACGAATAAAACAATCTTTACTGTGGCCATTGAATAAATCTTGCTTACTAAATCTTGACTGACAATTTGGACAGATATAGTTTTTTAATGATTACTAGTGTTGACAAATGTACTCAGTGATTTCAGTAAAACATAATGGCTCTAATCTTCATTTGTAATAAATAGTAATGACACTACTTCACCATTTTTAATTTTTATTATTCTAAGAGGACATAGTTAATTTTTAAAATTCAAATTATAAACATATACAAATATATTGTTTCTCTCAAAGCGGTCGGTCTCTTTCAGCTTGCAGCTAAAAACACTTTATGCAGATATCAGTAAAAATTTTGAGGCGCATTTTTCTGTAAATGAAAATACCTCCAGTTTAAAGTAATAGCTACATTGCTAGGCTAACCCCGGATTATATAATCATTAACAAATGGAGCTGGATTTACGAATTATTTAAAAAAAAGAACATGGCAAAAACCGTTTAAATATAAATAAATATAATTTCTGACGAAGTGCAGCGTACAAGTAAATGGAAACGTGTTGTAGGAAATAACTCTTGCGTTTCTCAGACTACTGTCCGTCACAGTGGCTCTGGTTGGGTCCGATGCAGGCGGCGTAGCCCATGACGTGGGCGATATAGCTCTGCTCGTGCGTGCGCTGGAACAGGTGAGACATCGGACCTGCGCAAACCGTAATCAAAGTTACGCAAGTAACGGCGTCAAATCCTATCCCCTTGATAAATTACGTGCGATTTCAGGGTTTTAAATTATTGAACTCAACGTGATACTGTAATTTCTATCTCGCTTTCATTTTAGAATTATTCTGTCGTTAAGAGCAATGTAGTTAAGAGAACCTTCAACAAAACAAAATGTCTGTGTGTTCTCGTAGTTCGCATACAAGCGAGTGCAAAAGTTCAAGGCGTAATTCATAATTAACTATGTATGGTTGAGCCAACTTTTAAGAGGAGTCAAATTTGTGAACGTGCAAGTCAAGACTCTATAACAAAGTTTCGCTAGTTACATCGTCTCCCAAAACTTAAACACAAAACTTAGGATTACGCAACAATAAGATTAACATGAATTTTTTATTTTGCATTGTGAAATGTTATTTCTCCGATGTTTTTAGGATTAGTATATGGTTTTTTTTAACATTTCCCGCAAATCCTATCCAGATATTCTAAGTGGGAGCATAGGTAAGACAATAATTCAAGGAAACTATTTCCATTCAGAGAGTGTGCGCGAGTTACAGAATATTATCAACCATATGTGTAGCGCCTTCTCGAACCTATCCAATCAAACAGCACCTATACAACATTTTTCGATTTTCATTTACGTTCACGTTAAAAAATATACAAATATTTTTGTGCACTAGTTTAAAATCTACATCGAGTTACAAAGGTTATTTAAACTTAAATAATTTGAATTCTCCATAATGAAGTAATGAGTTTTCTTGATGTAGAGCTAAGGAATCAGTGAATTAGCTGTTATCTTCATTTGTAGAGCTAATTCACTTTGGTGAATTAGCTTCTCAAAAGACCACACATACCAAGTTAGTCCTACAACAATCGGAATCATCACTGTTATTCATGCCTAAAGGTACTTAGAGAATCTTTTCTGGGCTCCTAGTTACATGAGTAATTGCAACGATACTGTTCGAAGACTTCTTTTAAATTATGAGGATACAAAATTTACATTCACGTAGAATCAAGATCGATGTTTGGGATTTTAGCGCGAAGGTAAAGAATTCAATTCACCTATTAATTATACTTAAAAACTCATATTAGTTATAAATATAGCACAAGAGAGGTTTCTTTGAGGAATTCTCCAAGTATTTTTAAAATAGAACCCTGTGGAATATTGGTCTCACCATTGACGTGCATATAGTGAAAGAATACGTCATCACTTTTAAATCGGTTAGTTTAATTACATTGGAGACATTCTTGCATTTACATATTAAACCTTCCCCGTCTCGTATTTTTGCAAAATTCACATAAATCCGGACAGAAATTCAATAGTGAAGACTAGCTGTTACTCAAAGGTGCTCGTTGAATAATAAAAACTACCGACGAGCTCTCTAATAACTTAAGCTATCATTAAATTCAATGTTTACCAACAATTCTTTGACAGACATGAGTGACTTGCGTGAATAACTGTAAATGATGACGGGTAATTATGCGTTTCTCCACCCGTATAGCTGTCTTTCCCCCATTCATAGACAAATATCAAGTCTCACCAATAGCGTAGAGAGCAACGTCATCTCCGCCGTGGGTCTCTGAGTCACGCAGGGCTCCTGCTGGCTTGACGAAGTCGTAGCTCGTCACGTCGTCGGAAGTTAAATCATATCTCTCAACGTTGCCGTCTTCGCCTACAACGTAGGCGCCCTGGAAGCCCGGCCCGTTTGTGTAGGTGATGGTGGGTAAGGGCAGACCATCATCCATCAGCGAGGAGAAACCTTCATAGGGTAATGATCCTTAGTTTATCTTGCAGTGCCTCTTATAAGCAATAATTTGGTGCAAGATCCAAAGTATTGTCTTTACGTTCATTTTAGTTCAGCATGTGACACCTCCTTTAGTAAATACTTGGGTACGAAAAAAGCATTACCAATTTGATCTGCTCTACTAAACTACTGCCTGCGTGTTCTCGTCTACTTTCCTTTAATTTTACTATCCGTTACGAATTGACAATTAACACTCTGGTCAAAAATAGATGCTTTCAAATTAAATTCAATGATGTACCAGAGGGCCCAGAAAGGAAATATTGTTTAATCACAGATTTCTCCTC
The DNA here is from genome assembly GCA_014220935.1 of Platorchestia sp. MABIK. Taxonomy (NCBI): domain Eukaryota; kingdom Metazoa; phylum Arthropoda; class Malacostraca; order Amphipoda; family Talitridae; genus Platorchestia; species Platorchestia sp. MABIK. The sequence goes on along the minus strand of JACJUY010012558.1, from coordinate 15,554 downwards.
CTAGTTTAGCTAGATTTAGTAAGTTAGTTATTCTGAAACAACGTGAACAAATTAATCAGGAAAATAGAGAGTAATAATGAAGAACCCTCGGTATTTTCTTCCGAAAAACACGAGTACATCAATGTAGCATCGTCTCACAGAATTATTTAGTGAAAACCACCATCACCGACTTGAAATAAATTATTATGTTCGTTTTGAACGACACTGAAAGTCCACGTAAACTTCATGGTTATTTTGGCAATTGTTCAGACTATTTTCAGTAATAAGGAGTTCATCTCACTTCGATTATGNCCCCCCACACACACACAAAAGAATGGGCCTATCATTCTTCAAATTCCTTATGCAATCTTTCAGAACTAAAAAAAAATATAAGATACGAGGTACAGTTAGCAATAATTAAAACAGAACGTACTACACTACTACACGTATTAAGATTGCTCAATACATTTCAGCTTTGATTGAAATTCGTGTATTGTGAGGCATTGATATTTTGATATGGCTTTGAGTAAAAATAGTCAAAAACGGAATGAATTCGACATCGACTTGAACAAAGCTATGAGATCTACTTTGATTAATTTTGAGTTGAAGTGGTTACATGTTTGAGGCCAAAAAAATCATCTGCATTTGAATTACAATGATGATTGAATAATTAATATCTTTTTCAAGTAGAATTTTATCAATATTAATGTGATTTCAGGAACAGTAATTTCATGGACACTCGAAAAATTTAAAGTGTTACGTTAGTGAGGCACGTTTTTGTTCAGTGTGATGGTAGCTACCCGGTAAAATATCTATCCCTACAACCATATTTTTTTGTGCCGGTGTTTGAACATTCGAAGTGATTGTCGTAAAATACTGAACTCTTATAATACTGAACGTGAGACATAAACTTCACAACTTTGCATTTGCTTAACAGTTTGACTGCAATTGGTAAAACTGAAGTCCAATATTCAACTCAAATTTAAAGTCAATTGTATTGTAATAATCCATTTAGAAAATATCAATCATTAACCGGATTTTGTCCTCATTTAGTGTAAATTAAGAATTTAAGAAAATTGAGTTTATGACAACTTGTCTGTCAAACGCATTATGAAAATCTCCTCCGTGGTCACCGGTGACGCTCGTTGCGGTCAAAGTGTTAAGCGTATGAATTGGTAGCCACGATCTTACCTCGGATGTTCTGCCCTCGGTTCGGATACCCGTTCATGGTCGCTGTGTGGCTGTGATCAGCCGTGACAATAATCAACGTATCCTGAAAAAAATCAGAAGCCAAGTTGAGTTGGAGATTATCATGAATATAGTTGAAAATCATTTTTAGGTATTTTTAGTTTAACCATATGTTTAGGATTGATTTTTGTGAACAACCATCGCAAAGTTTTTCTGATAAATGGACTTTTGAATTGGAAACTTTAACTGGAGTGACTTTGGAGTGACTTTAATTTCATTGATTCAACAATGTCATACTTGTAGTTTTCTCAGCATGTAATCAGCGCATTAATTAAACCGCGTCTTTTCACTTCAAATTGACCACATATTTCTCAAAATATAAACGAGATATTTCTGAATATTGCTGCTTCAGTGTGTGGAGAAAATTTATCCGATAAATTGCTTACAAAAAATCGTGTCACTCAACGTTTTATGGATGCTCAGCAAAATGCAGCTTTTGTCTACAACAAATTGTTTGCATGTATAGTTGTTATTTTGAAAATCGTATTCGATGCATTTAGGCTAAGAACATCAACTCCACTAACTGATAATAGCTTAGTCATCTGCACTTGTTTGCGTCCCATTCACCTCACATGATTTTTATCGGTAACAAACTTAAAGGTATTCAAGTCTAGCAGTGAGTAAATGAATTCATTTTTACAAATGCAACCCCATTATACAGCAACTAGAATTTCCCAACAATTCATTCAAGCATTACTTTGCTCTTTTTGAGCTTTAAGCGAAAGGTTTAGCGTACGTCCAAATCAATTAACCGTCATCTATTTACTTGCTAAGCAACGGCAAATACAGCGAAATTCTTTTCTTTATGAAGCTAGTACCTTGTGCCATACGTCAAAGTATTTTCAATAGGCAGAATTTATTAGGTATCAAAATTCACACATCAATATTTTTCATTCATAAATAATGTCATGCAATTTTCAAGTGAAAAACTTCGTTATACTGAATGTTTTAAAATTCTGTAGAAGCCGATTACGAAGATTTTACTGGTCTTCGTAAATGGTGATATATTTTGAACTATTTGAATTCAAACTCAGCACACATGCATGGTAATACTTGAACATAAGTGAGTTTTCCAGAAATGTCCTGAAATTAATAACCACTGAAGGTGTGTTGCATTCCTGTAATTTCACAAAGCGCAGGAAGTGATTGAAGAACAATCGAATTGGATCAGAAGCACTAACTGCTAAAGTTGCAAATTTTTTGTTCACTTTGCTGAACTTCTACCATCTTCGGAAATCAGTTGCTGCAAAGATTAGCTTTATTTAATTACGTTTCTTAGACAAAAAAACCTCTATCACTGATTTGGAAGCAAAACTCTCATAGGGTAAAATGTTGAAATAAATATTTCAGCGTTGTGATACACAGGGTGATCCACAAAAATGTCTCCTCTTTTTTTCGTCGCCATTATTGAGTAACTATTTAACATGAAGGTTTCTATTTGATCTCATTTTGAGAGCAAAATTGTTTTATTTAATTAGGTTAAATATTTTCTCGATTTGAGAGGAAACACCTTGCGAATTCATCACGATACCTACTAGATCATGGCTTCTCTCCATTTCACGTGACAGCCAGTGAACATTCTCAGCGTGGAATTGTGAACAGTGTGCTGCAGCAAGTCTCGTATAAATCAGTCTGATCTCATGACGGAAGGCGAATTTTTCGAGCTTCTTATTATCTCTTATCAACCAAACTCTTCAACAGTTGTTCAAGTGCTCACCACCTGACTCAACATGAAACATTGTTTCAGTGACCTCTGTCGATACCCGACGCACATTCCGAAACTGTGAGCTGGTGGAACGTGGGTTGTTGGATTTTTTTCGCTGCTTCAACATTCCTCGGATTACTCAAGAAATATCAAGTTAATAAAATTGTTAATTTTATTCTTCAATTTCTTTTTCTAATAATTTTAGAAAAAAAACTTTGTTTATGAAACTATTCTCGCTCAAAGACGAAAAAGGTTGCCTTTAATGATTATAAGTGCGCCTAAATTGTTATTGATATCGAAAACTATTTTCCACTAACTTAAATAAGAAAATTTTTTTTTGAATAATGTTAAGTAGAAACCTCTGCGTTTAATAGTTCCTGAATAATGGCTATTAAATAAAAAATACAATCTTCGATTTGAACGTCAAATGCATTTAAAGGAACTTGAAATTCATTGCACTGTTTCATGATAATAACTTTGACGAGTATTTTTTCTCAATGTAAGGAATAGGCCTTGAAATAGTGTGATTAAAACACTTTGTAGACATGGTTTAGGAATAAAGTTTCATAGTCGATAAGTAATGAAAAAAATTGAAAGAGACAGTCATCGACAACAGATCTTAATCACGTGGTTCATAAGTAACCTAAATTGATTTTTTTGTTCCTTGATTGATTTGATCCTAGAATGTTTTAGGTAGCACACCATGCGTATGTACAAGATTTTTATGTTTTTTTAAATATTGATGCTGAATTCTGAATAGTTGAACTAGCATTTGTCTGGACTCTTCACAGGTACGAGAACTTAAGTGCCACCGTTTAAAGTTTCCTATTGACCAAGCAGCTTTGATTATTTAGTTGATAATAAAGTTATATGTATGTTGACATTCCTGAATGATAAAAACAGGACGGTGTCATCAATTGATTACTGGTGATTTTTCGGTGACACGGTAGCTAGTACATTTGTCATGTAAGAATTCTATCATGTTTTCCTCTCTCTGCTGATCTCAATCACAGTGATTAATGCCTAGTAAGAGACCCTAGTACCTGTGTGTCGACGAGCTGCAGAGCGGCCCGGATGGCATCGTCGAAAGCAGCAGTTTCATCGAGTGCAGTGTTGGCCAGTCCGTCGTGGTGCGCCAAGTCTATTCTGCCACCTTCCACCTTACAACGGAAAACAACGATGAAGGTAAATATACTCTAGCATACCTGTTTCTGTTCACATTCAAATAAGAGAACGTAGAAATAAATTTATCATTCGCAAATCAAACATTTTTATTTGTTAATCGATTGAGGCGGAGATTAGTTAATACAGGATGCAAGTTTACAATCTTAATTTAACCTACGAAAATTTTGCAAAACATTCAATTTAGCTTATCCTAATATATTTAAAATTCTTGTATCGTCGTTGTTTTTTTTTCATGTGTATTTAAGTGATAAAATGAATATTGTATTGATACAGACATTCTTCTTCTCACCGTGTCCCTGTAATGAACTGTTTCGAGTGAATTTCAAAAATTAATTGTTGTCTCAATATATCTAGAAAAACATAATACGCAGGATAGTTGATGATTAAAGCATTGGAACTAATTCAATAGTGCCCTGTGTAAAGGCAGTAACTCATTTGAAACATTCAACGTTTCTGTCATATTTTCAGTCTCTCACATGTTTGAATAAATATCGAGCATCAAATAGGATTTTATTCGTAGGACATCGCTCACGTAGTTGAGTACTTCATATTCTAGGAATTATTCATAAGAGTCGGATTTTAAACTTCAGTAAAATGACACTCTATGAATCGTCAAGGTTTTGTCTATCCCCGCAGTTTTGTCGTCGAATGAGACAAAAGTTCTTTAGGCGTACGTCACATTTTGATCAAGAAATATTGTCATATAGAGGACAAATATAAATGTGTTTATCTTAACTCTATTCCCGAAATTCAGGATAGTCTAAAAGATTTATCAAACTATTAGTCTCCCGAGAATCCCTTTTCGGGATTTATTGCTACCGAAACGTCAACAAAGAACCAAAAATAATAGAAACGTCCTCAAAGGCACACATACTTCTCGGTAAAACTCTTTTGAATAATATTCAGAAAGACTAAACTGCTATTGGGATCAGCAAACCTTTCAGTTGTTATATGAAATGAACTAAATGCCCGACATAAAATTATTTGTTGTTATCATGTATGGATAGACATTTCGAAATTTAAACACCGATTGAATGGGGATGACCCAGGGATTTTCAGGCCAAGTTGGCAATTTATTTTCTTTGTTGAAAAAGGATCCTCAGGTGGTGGGTTATTGCGCCTCAAAATTATATGGGGCTACGGGCACTAGACCCCCCCTCCCTCCTCCATCCCCACGGGGGTGCAAAGGGACCAAAAATCATCCATTTTTGACCCCATAGAAAAAGAAAAGAAAAAGAAAAGATCTGTCTCTTCTAGCTTGTTAGCAAAGTTTTAAGAATTCCAAAACCGTCGTTGGTTTTGTTGTAGCATGAAAACTCATTGACTTATTTTTCATTTGAGATATCAGATAAAATGACATGAAAGAACAAAAATTTCCTATTTTCTGAAAAACTAAGGCAAGATAAAAAAATGACATAAACTGAATGCGTTTATTTTTCTCCTAATAACGTATAATGGCTTATTTCAGCAGAATCAGTTCACATATAAAATTTTAACATTCGTCAAGAAATTATAAATCAAAGTCTTTTTTATGTAATTTATATGTGTATAACATGCAATTCACAGTGTTGATACAAAATTATGCATGCATATTATTTGTAGATGATAACAAAACATGAATACAGCATTCTAATAAAAAAAATCCCGTTATTGTACACTTCACCACAAAATTTATTTGTTTTTGCCTTTTAGGCAAAAACCTCATTTTCAACATAAAAAATAGAAGTCAATGAGTTTACATGCTAGAAAAAACCAAAGACAGTTTTGGAATCCTTGAAACATTTCTAGCAAACTTACAGATCTCGATTTCCCTATTTGTACATTCAATTTCTTTTATCACAGTTCACAAGAAAAATTTTATATTTATTATTTAGATATAATTTATAAATCTAATATGCAATTCACAGTCACGATATGAAATTACGCTTGCATATTATTTTTTGATGAAAGTACAATATGAATACAGCATTCAAGTGCAAAAATTGTCCATTATATAACACTTCAACAAAAAAAAATTTTTGTGGCCTCCTACGATAAAACCTCATTTGCAACATTCAAAAGAATAGAAATCAGTGAGTTTTTATGCTAAGAAAAAACAAAAACAGTTTTAAAATTCTTCGAACATTTCTAAATAAGGGATGAATCCTGATTTGTCAATTTGTACGTTTAAATTTTTTTGACAGCTCAAAATAAAATTGGAATGTTTAAGTTATTGATAAAATATCGCCAATCAAAAGAAAACGAGAATGAAAATAGACAATTCGGATTCTTAACTTTGTTAGAAATGTTTCAGGGATTTCAAAACTATCTTTGAATTTGTTCTAGCATAAAAACTCATTGACTTCTATTGCTTTTAAGTATCCTTACAAATGAACTAAAAACTTATATATACAATTTTTTTAGAAAACTGAGACATAAATCGAAAAAGTAACAGGAGTAAGATTTGTTTCTTTTCAAAAAATACATTTACTGGCCAAATTTCAGACCAACCGGATCAAAATATAAACACTGCTGGGTTGTCCCCCCTTAACTAATGAAATTTAGAGATCTGTGTTCATGTCATAATTTTTTTATGAAGTGTTTTTTTACTACTCCGCT
>JACJUY010012556.1:0-11482 GCA_014220935.1 Platorchestia sp. MABIK | reverse complement strand
CGACGCTCGGTTTCGACGCTCGGTTTCGACGCTCGGTTTCGACGCTCGGTTTCGACGCTCGGTTTCGACGCTCGGTTTAGTGCTCGTCTTCCAACACAAGCAATTACCGAGCTCGCAGATGTTGTGCAGTGCGGCGAGGGAGGAATATTTGGGGAGCGAGGGAAGGAGAACTAAGGCACCAGGAACAAGGAAAGGGGAAGCAAAGGCATGGCAGCTAGGGTTGGGGTGACGGGGGAGAAGGAGGAAGACGGGACGTTCGCAATCGTGTTTCTGCCCCACAAATCTCAGCGTCCCAATCAATCAAGGCGGCACAGGCAACCAGCTCCATTGTAGATCTGAGTTGTCTTCTATACTTCTCTCTGACGCGAGAGGGATAGTATCGTCGACGTGTAGTTAAGGTTGTGCGTTGTAAATGCGGTTGTGCGGACTTTGTTGCTAGTTTTCCTTCAATCTACATAGGTACATTGCAGCCTTGTGTTGGTCAGTCGAAGGCGTGGCTTCTGACCCTGACTGGTGTGAGGCACAAGGAAAGTCTTCACCAGTTAGTGAGTAACTCTCGTGTATCTGCTTCACTGTTAAGATTCTCAGTCTTCAATTTTGAAAAAACTCTATACTGCTCTATGGTGTTTGATCCAGAGATGAGGGATAAATTACTAACGAGTGTTTATTTGAGCGAACTGCAATGCAGTTCTTACGTACGTCTGCAGTTAACGAATGTACTCGTAACGTTTTCACATGACGTTGAACTGGATTGCCTGCTCGCATCCTGTGCTCGCGGACAGCTAAATAATTGTAATCGTCGCTCAATGCAAGTCTAAGAAAACCAACAATAAATCGCTGCTCGAAAATGAAGCCTCTGGAACAATGCATTCTGTTTCTCCCCGTTTAAAACAAACTCTTGTACAAATAAATTTTATCAATCAGAGTTCACCTCGATATTTTTGTACTGCGGTACTTATATCTTTTGTGCCAACTCTAAATCATCTAGTTTTTATACCTGCGTCACTATTTTTTTTCTCTCTTCCCATTTCTTCTTTGACTTGCTGTTTCCATGCACTGGGTCTCCTGTGTGGGATCATTATTGGGCATAAATTCCATGTTTTCTACAGTCCATACTAAATGATCTCTTCTCTTCGCTCTGTAGAGATCGCCTTTGCTGTGGCTCGGGAATTTCAAACTCAAAATTATTATCATGATAATATGTATGATAATCTTAGTCTCATTGCCTTAGCCGAGATGCAAATCTCAGCTTCGTGTCATGTTTTCTATTTTGCTGAGTGGCGCCGTTTTGTTGTGGTTACATGTGTAGTTTTAAAATTTCTGGGAAGTTAGGCTTTGCCGTAATGGTCCTGCCCGCTCTGTGGGTGCTGTGCTTGCCTCCAGGAATGGTTTTCTTATGTTAATTAGCAGGTGCTTCTGGTCTTCCACATGCATAATTTCATTTTTGAGGATTACTTTTTTCCGTGTTTATTCATGTCTTTTTGATAGTAATATTTGTGTTGTGTATGAACACACAGGTCGTCATGATTTTATATGTGTTAATATTCACTAACAGTGAGTATGAGCATCTAACAGAATTCACTAACAGAATATGAGCAGTGAATAAAGATGCTTTATGAGCATCTTTCATTGCTGCTGTTTTAAAGCTCTGTGTATGGGAACTTACCTTGTTGATAGATTCCTACTCTCCTCAATTCCAAATTAAACAGTTCTTTCCTCTTTCTTCTGTTCACAATACCTCCTTTGTGGTTAAGGAAATTTCATTAAACTAATTATAATTTAATTTTTCCTTCCATTCACCATCCTTGTTTATATACAAACATTCTTCCCCAACTCTAACAAGATCGACTGTCATTACCAACTGCTCTATTGGAAGATCTATTTAGAACTTTGCTCCAACTATTGTAAAATCTACTCCCAAATCTAACAAGATCTACTTCACTCTCAACTCTCATCTCAGCAGTCGCGCACCATCAGGGTTGTTCTCGCTCAGGGTGATTGCGGTTGAATTCTTGAGCTACAGAGCGGTATGTTGCTTCATCTCTTCCAAACATAAAAAACAATTGAACACTTTTTTGTACAGTTAGTTTCTCACCCGTATCAGATCTAGTAGGAAACATGAAAAAGAAATACAAATTCTTGCATGGTGCGCGACTTCGTCAACTGAATTTTTATTGTGTTGTTTGACGTTCTCTTGCAGATCGTACATGGAGGTCAGTTTCATTTTGTTGGGCCCTAACTTTTATTCTGTGGATGATCTTTCCATCAGTTTAAAAGTTTCGTTTACTTCTTTATATAGTTACACCCATTGTTTAGTTAGTTTGCATTGTATGTTTAGTTCTCATTGTACATTGTTCTCAATGTTCATTTTTCCTTTCGTACAGCTAAGTGCTCATGACGGTGCTTAATTCGACATTCCTTACAACTCGCCCGCAACTTCAGCCCCACATTACATCGGCAAAAATCACCGTGCAGTTCCAGACTTTCTCTCTAGTTCCCTTCTTTCAGATTTGTGCTCCTGTCTCATAATTTCATGATACCTTCAGACTATGCATTTTTTAAATTGATTTTATACTTTCAACAACAATTTTTCAAATGTTTTGTATTATAGCTTTATTTTCGTGCTCTGTAAATTTCATTTTTCTGGTGAATTATTTATTTTTCGATACCAATGAAAGTATTCCACGAGCTTGCGAGTGTTTTGCATGATTATGAGACAGTTTCATTTCGAGAAGACCTTCTTCATCTTGCTCTTCCTAAATATCTGTTTGATTGCATTTTCAAAACAGGCATCGAACGTTCAATAAGGCATCTCAATCCCTGGTTGCGTGTATTTTGCTCCACACTCAACGCAAGTTTTTTTAAGATGTTATTCATTGTATGGGTTCTATTTAGTAAGCGTCATGTGTGTCACTTCGAGCATTATTGTAGCTCAACGACTAAGTGTGCCCACGACACAAATTGTGCGGGATTTCGATACAACATCCGTAAGTGACGATGCAGCTCCGACTCGTGACCACAAACCTCACTGTGAGTTTACTACAAGACTCATCTGTCTTTGCGAATTCCAACTTCCTTTTTCTTTTCAAGCATTTATAATTGTTATGTCTTTCTGGTTATTTGCTTTTATGGTTCGTCTTCTCTTCCCTCTTTCTACGTTCTGTTTCCTTTCTTCGTGTCTCTTTCCTATTTCATTCCATCTCTATTCCTACATATGTTCCTTCTCGTGCTGCCATCCGTTTTTATCTTTCTCTTTAGTCTTCTTTAGTCTGTTTTTCTTTCTTTATTCTCCTGCTTTGTTTTCTTGTTTTTCCTTTTCCTTTTTCTTGCTCTTTTTTCCATTTAGCATTTCTAATTCTCTTCTCTCTTCCTTTCCCTTTTCTCCCCATCTCTTGCCCTGCTTCGTATATAGTTTTCTTCTAAAGTTTTTTCGCCCTGTATTCCCAGTCTCCTTTTCCTCCCCTCGTCTACCCCTTCCCCCGCCCTCTCTCCCCTCGTTTACCCCTTCCCCCGCCCACTCTCCCCTCGTTTACCCTTCACTCGCCCTCTCTCCCTTGCACCGCTTTTCCCTCGCGCCGCAATCAGCCAATCGAGCTCATCGAATCGCTTCATTAATGAAGATTTGTCAGAGCGAGTTCGCTTGTCTTCCTTGGACCCTAGAGCGGCTTGGGGCCCTTCTTAAAGGCTCAGCAGGACGGGCCCCATATTTATTGCCTTGCGGCCGTTTTACTAATGAAGAACTCGCGCTGAATTGACTTGACTTTAACGGGACAAGGAGATTGCGCGCCTCACTTCCAGATCTTCTGCCTCAAGTCGATTGCCTGGATCCTGTCGTCCGGAACTTCTGTGTGTCTTGTTCTTCTGGTGAGGCCGGGGCGGTCGTGTACCTTATGTGTCGTGGTTGTGTGATCGGAGTCAAGTTATTCGGTGCGTGGGTAGTCTTGTGTGCACGTAATAGTGGGAAATGTGCTTACGTATTCAAGTGTAAAGTGTGCCCGCAGTAATGGGAAACGTGTGCACGTGATCAAGTATATTTTGTGCGCGTAATAATGAGAATTGTGTGTGCGTAAAAATTGGTAATGTATGTACGTAATAATGGGTGTTATAATTGTACGGTGTTTTAGATAGTTCCTACGTCACAGCTGATCTGAGCATTTTCTTTCTTTTGGTAATGCCTATAAGTAACATGTGATGCATGATAAACATGTAACTCGTAATCTGTTTTTAGCAATAGTTTATAACAAGCGGTAATAGCTTATAAATAAAAGGTGCTAAGCTCTTGTAGCTTGAGCAGTAATGGTGCGTAACAATTTTTGCTCACCGAAAATTTCATAAACCTTCAACTTGAATGAAATTTGTCACCGTGATTGGGCAAACCACCGACAATTAACAAATCATTTTCGAGGCTGCCAACGAATCATTTTCAAGGGACCATTTCAACGGAATAGCAGCTTGGAGTGCAAATACATGAAGCAACGCATTTTTGCGCAGCCACATGGCAGCTTTAACTGCTATCCAAAATGCGGTGGCGACGTGCCTTAACGAAAACTTTCCCGCGTAGCAAAGGCCTTTCTGCGCTAATCTGTGCAAATGCCGACTGCGCTTATTAACTGTGTGCGTACACTCCATAGCTGATGTAGGAATTGTAGAGGAACCGTGTAGGCTTCTCGCACTTGTGTACTGTTTGTACTCCTAGCATACGTCAAAAAAATTGTGAAATTATAGTTATGACAACATTCACATATGTTCATGTTCGATGAGGAAAATGTTAAAAGTTCTGTTTATGTTTAAAAAAAATGTTGACATTTCGAAATTTTCCCCAATTTTCTTTTCAATACCGCAGCAGTATGGCTCATGTATTATTCTCCATCTTATAAACTCATTCTTAAGACTGGGCAAAAATAATTTTATTGCTTCTTATTTTATTATTTTGCTCATGTGGTCTCCTTACATGCTTGACGCTGCATCTCTCGAGGGGATGCGTTGAGATAATCTCTATTCATGTGGGAGGACATGGGGAGGTGCTGCTATAATCCCGAGCGCTACGCAGATTATTCTCGTCACGGTGGGCAGGACAAGGTAGGCCTCACCTTATCCTCGGTCCCCCTCCCCCTATTCTCGGTCCCATCCCCTTGTCCACGGCCTCCACCCCTCGGTCATCAGGCCAGCCTTCCATCAATTACCATAATGGGCATGCGAAGCTCATTATGATCCCGAGTTATTTATTCAACGCGTCCAATTATTCCGCTCGCATTTGCAGCAACAGCATTCTCTGAGCAACCGCTGAGTTTGCCCAACAATTTCCGACAAGGGAAAGCTCTGGAGGATTGCGAGGTGGTGCTGGACGCGCTCTACACCACCAAGCTCTTCTGCTCGCTTGTAGTTGTTCTATGAGAGGTGCGAGTGGGCGTTTGGTTTGTCGGAAAGGCTTCTCGGGATTTACGACTGCGCCGCGTATGACATAAATGTTGTGTCTGGCTTGGTGGTTGTGTTGTTTGATATTGTGATGAGTTACTTCAGGATTACTTGATTTGAGGTATATACGTTCGTTAAGAAAGGTTAACGTTCTAGTTGGGTGAACTGTTATATTGAATTTGAGTTATTCTAGTTCAATGACAAGTTAATGCGTAAATATTGACGCAGTAGCAAATTTTAATAAGCTCAATTATTTATTTTACTTTTTGTAACAAAGGAATGTGTTGGTAAGTTATTAATAAAATTTATAGAAAGATAAAATTTTAGTGACGTTTAGCGTTAAAAATTCGAAAGATTTACTATGTATTAGGTATCAAAAACCTGTAAAAAATAGTTTTGCGTACGTAATTTTTTTATTATTCTCGTCCTTTTTCATGTATCACGTGAAATGTCAGATTTTATATACTTGAAAGTTGTAAAATTAATTTGTGCTGCGAAAGTATTTCTTTTACAAATACACCTGACACTGTTGAACAAGAAACGTAAAATTTAATTTATATCGATTCGAATCATGAGAACAATTTTGTCGAAAGTTAACGCAAACGATCTCAATTTCGCACACTTTCAAAATTGCTCTTCGCGATTAGAAAATCGATTGGGATATGGTGGAAGCGATATTTTTGCATGATATTTTAGCGTATTCATCAGTCCACTACCACCAACGCAAGTTTCAATCAATGCAAGTTTCCAAGCGCAGTCGGTGCGCACGGTCTCTTTTCACTATTGTCTCCCATTAATGAACATTTTTCGGTGCTATGCCTGCGTACAGAGCATGTCCTACAGAGCGAGATGTCAACCCCGGCGGAAGACAGAAACTCGAGCCGATCATTGGAAGCCCGAATGAATGCTACAGCGAGGTTCGAGTGCGCGCTGAGATCGAGCTGAAAAGATACCTGATCACTCGAAACTCTCGAGGGCCTGCTCCCGCTCGAGAGCTTTTTGAGGTTTGCTCTTCGACGTGCGAGTGGTGCTTGAAATGACGCGATGTCGCTGCTGTGTTGTAGGGGTCGGATTTTCAAAGCTGTAGCGGTACAACCTGCTGCAAAATTTTTTTCGTTGACTTCACTGTATGCTGATGTTTTTTTGATTAAATCCTCGTCTGAGACGCGTGTTGTGGGGTGAGGCCAGATTTTCTAGTAAACCAGTGGCGGTACAACCTGCAGTAAAAGTTGTTTTGTTGATTTTAATGCTTGCTTGTGTTTTTAAGCGAAATCCTCAGGTGCGCGGTTGTTGATAATTTTGGGGTAGTCAGCGTCTGGCAACTCTGTGGGTTTGGTACCTACTGATGTGATTCGTCGACTGCAGCTGAATTATGCTTAGTTTGTTGAATATTGACCTCAATGAAAACCGCGGTTATCTTCAGTTATTAATTATATTGGTGAAGTAATTTAAACAAAGCCTCCAAACTCGGTTGCTTTGATTCTTATTTCAATTCTGAATGACCCTAATAAAAAGATCAAAGTTTTTCCTTTTTTGAGCATAATTCGCAAGCTAAAATAATCTTCACATGAATTACAGGACTCAAAATCAATCCCTGATCGATCGAGCAAACTTTTAGTACTGATCGCTTACAGCTATGTTGTTTAATGATAAATGCAATGGTGCTTGTACTCGTGAACTGATGACTCTAAGCAGAGACATGAGAATTCTTGACAATATAAATAAATTTCTGTAGCTGAGAGAACAGCCCATGTTTGGAAACGGGTCTTCGAAAGGAAAGAAAAAGAGGGTCCTCAGAGAAAAAAGGGAGAACTCAAGAGAAGAAATAAGGACATTTTTCAAAAGAAGAAAAAAAAGTTCTCAAGAGAAGAAAAAAGGTGTCCTCAAGAGGAGAGGATGGATGGATAAAAAGAACTTTCAAGAAGATAGAAGAGGGTAGTTCTCAACAAGAGAAAAGAGAGGAGGCCTTAGAAGGACAGAAGATGGGAATCCTCAAGAGGATAGGAGGCTGGGGGAGTTTTCAAAAGGAGAGAAGAGAGGAGCTCTAGGAGGAGGCAGTCCTCGAGAGGAGGAGGCGAGTCCTCGAGAGGAGGAGGTGAGTCCTCGAGAGGAGGAGGCGAGTCCTCAAGAGGAGGAGGCGAGTCCTCAAGAGGAGGAGGCGAGTCCTCAAGAGGAGGAGGCGAGTCCTCAAGAGGAGGAGGCGAGTCCTCAAGAGGAAGAGGCGAGTCCTCAAGAGGAGGAGGCGAGTCCTCAAGAGGAGGAGGCGAGTCCTCAAGCGGAGGAGGCGAGTCCTCAAGAGGAGGAGGCGAGTCCTCAAGAGGAGGAGGCGAGTCCTCAAGAGGAGGAGGCGAGTCCTCAAGAAGAGGAGGCGAGTCCTCAAGAGGAGGAGGCGAGTCCTCAAGAGGAGGAGGCGGCGAGTCCTCAAGAGGAGGAGACGAGTCCTCAAGAGGAGGAGGCGAGTCCTCAAGAGGAGGAGGCGAGTCCTCAAGAGGAGGAGGCGAGTCCTCAAGAGGAGGAGGCGAGTCCTCAAGAGGAGCGTAACCCTCAAGAGGTCGGTCAGAGAAGGATGGCACTTTAATGGGCGCAGCATCTGGCGCTGGTGGCGCTAATTTAGGGAGCTTCGCTGCCCAAAAATGCGTTCTTTACAGACGGGCCTTAGCCTTTTACGCTCCATTGATCTTCTTACGGGAATTATTCGGGCTTAGTAAGCAATTTGGCCTGAACGTACGCTTGCAAGTCGGCCGGCANGGGGGTGGCTTTATTGGTATTGTTGTTGTGGCGGTGTTGGTTTTGTGTTGCGGTAGTGTTGTGTGGTGTAGTTTCTTGGCGCAGTTGTGTTGTGGTGGTGTAGGTATTGTAGTGGCGAAGTTGGTGTTGTGTTGTAGTGGTGTGGGGGCGGTGTTAGTTTTGTATTGCAGTGGTTGTGTGCTGTGGTGCAAAACTTTTGTTTTGATGTTAGAGTTCGTGATGATGTAGGTGTTGTTGCTGGTGATATTTGCGTTGGTGAGGGTCACGTCACTGGTGCCATTGCACTTTTTTGTGGTATTTTTAATGCCAAATTGGCGTTTTCATTAGTTGTATTATTGGTGACATTAGTTGTATTACTGCAATTGCTAAGCTAGGCAAACCCCTCAGAATGATACAACTATTTAATCTATGGGAATTTGTGCTCTCAGGAAGAAGATGTGAAGTCCTGAGCAGAGTGTGAGTAGGCCTGTCTTTGGTTGAATTAGATTAGGTATTTTGTTTCGTTAAGGACCACTTTTCTCGGTTCACTGCAGTCATGTTTTTCTGTGCGTACTACCTCCTTTTTCAACTTATATCTTGTTTCATAAACTTGTTTCACAACTTGTTTCACAACTTGTTTCTGTGGACGGGGGATCATGGGGGAACACACCTTGTGCATATATTCCCCGTTCCCTTAACTCCGTCGGAAATGGTGCCTTCCTCCTTCCTCTGTTTGGAACACCTTTGTTGTGGTTAGGGAGGGTTAGGGGGTCTGTCATGAGGTCCGGTTCACCGAGAAACATTCACACTGTGAAGGCTGAATGGCAGAATTTTTTCCAAAGTTTTAATTCACCATCTCTGTTAAGTTTAGTAACTGACTGATGGAAATGATGTTCTGCTATGATCAACGAACGCACTCGCAAAGGCAAAAATAACTCGTTATATTTTAAGGAAGGCTCACAGTCACCTACAATATAATCTCCATAATCTATCTCGTTCGTATTACATGTGTATTGAAGTTAGGGTGGTTCACAGTAACGTACCATATAATCTCAATAATCATTCTCGTATTGACCTTCTCTGAGTTTTGATTACCAGACCAAACGCACGCGCAATCTTTAAGAACAAACCTGGTCCCAATCCTATCGCTGGTCGTCCATCAGTCGACCCAGTTTTTCGGTCCCTAATGCACCAGCTCCGTTCCTTCGGCCAGATCTCCAGGGTTTCCCTCTGCCATAAAACTGTTGCGTTTTCTACACCTTTTGACTACACGGTCCGTCTTGGAGCTCAATTTCGTGCTCTGTAAAAGTGTCGATGCCTGGTCCATCCATCAGCTTGTTTTTCCTATTGGCGTCCATTGGCGCTGCGGCGTCGCCTTCTTTGGCGCCTCAAATGAAAGTTTTTGCGCTCATCACCGCCGAGGCTGATCCGCGGCTCTGCGCTCGTGATGGAGAGCCAACTCCACGCTCGGCATTTTGTGTGATGTTGCGGGTTTGGTAGAGCGCTTTTATTTCATGTTGAACCCGTCAGCTTAGCGTTTTTCCAATGATGTGGGTTTGTTAAAACGCTTTGATTTCATGTTGAACACGTCAGCCTTGTATTTTGTGTTATGTTGCGGGATTATTACAACGCTTTTATTTTATGTTGAACCGGCAGCTTTGCATTTAGGGCGATGTTGAAGGCTTATTTAGGCGCATTTATTCAACGTTGAACCCGTAAGCCTTGTATTTTGGGCGATGTTGGAATTTTATTGAACCGCGTTAATTTCACGTCATGGCTTTGAACTCTTCAGCCTTGCATTTTATTCATTGGTTTTATCCAGCCTGCTCAACTTTATTCGGTAAAACATTCAATATTTAATCTGTCAATCATTCTGTCTCACAGTTTTACCATGTGTGTTTTGTTCAATGGGATCATTCGTCTTCCATCTATTTTATCCTACGGTTTTACTGCGCCTGCTTCGTTTAGCGCTACGGTTCATATTTCATTCACCACCCTACCATTTTTTGCTTCGGTTTATCATGCTTGATTAACATCGAGCAGTAATCCATCTCTAATTAATTTGCTACCTTTTTAAGCTACGGTTTCATTGCGTTTGTCCCATTGCATTTTTCCCCAATTTGCCCATTTGGTCTTTGTTTTGCTATACTTGTTTCAAATTGCACCTGAACCTCACCTCGCTACGCCATGTGCTCAAACGCAAACAATCCTGCTCCACGATATCACTTTTGTCAACGAAAGTAGATAAACGCCACTTCGCCATCAATTTCGTTTCAATTCGTCTTCGTCCTCAATTCGCCTTCGCCTTCAATTCGTCTTCGTCCTCAATTCGTCTTCGTCCTCAATTCGTCTTCGTCCTCAATTCGTCTTCGTCCTCAATTCGTCTTCGTCCTCAATTCGTCTTCGTCCTCAATTCGTCTTCGCCTTCAATTCTATCGTATTCAATTCATCTTCGTCTTCAATTCTATCGTTTTCAATTCTTTCGTCTTCAATTCTATTGTCTTCCATGATTTCGCCTTCAATTCTATCGTCTTCCATGATTTCGTCTTCAATTCTATTGTCTTCCATGCTTTCGTCTTCAATTTTTACGTCTTCAATGCGTTCGAAAACAAAAATTAATTAAATTTTCGTCTTCAATTCTAAATCGTTCGTACACCTTTGAAGCTTTACATTGATTTCTGAACAATTCGTGTTCTAGCATTGTTCCGTTAAGCTCACATGTGCTGCTTGCTGATGCCTGTGAACATTGAGCACTTGACACGTTGCTCCTGATAAGACCCATCGATGGGCCATTTGAAAATGTCAACAATCTTTTGAAATTAAGGGTATTGAATACAGGGTATACAGTTGAAGTTTGGTATGTTTAAAATTGCTAACAAATTTTGACGTTCAATTTGAGTTGAATGCTGAAGTTCCGTTTAACCTTTCGCGGTCGACGTGTTAGCGTTACCCAAAACTTTTCTACGGCGAAGGAAAGCTTTGAAACAAAATTTTAGAAGCGCGTTGAAGCAATCAGAGCTATCCGGACGCTAAAAATATTAAAAATGCAAATATTTCCGATGCAAACATTCCAAATATTTCCGATGCAAGTATTTCTGATCAAAATTTTTCTGATGTAAATATTTCCGATGAAAGCATTTTAATCGCTGTGCACGTCGTTTGCGTTGCGTCTGCAGTGTGCTGCAGGAGGCGCTGCGCGTCTGCGCGCCTGATTGATGGCATTTTAATGGCTGTCCGCAGCGACGGCGCGCGGGACAGTGATCCCTGCACTGACGGGTGTCTGTCGCACTGGGTGGTGGTGGGGGAGGTGGCGGTGATGAGGGGGTGCTGGGGGTGGTGC
>JACJUY010012555.1:4809-19497 GCA_014220935.1 Platorchestia sp. MABIK | reverse complement strand
CACACATGGCTATACTAAGCTGCAACCACGTGTGATTATGCTAAACATGCGTGACTGCTCTAAGCATACATGGCAATAGTAAACATCAACCACGTGTGATTATCCTAACCATGCGTGCCTGCCGTGAACGTCCGCGGCGACTCAAGTAGAGGGTACGGCAGAGCAGTGAGGCAGCGCTACGCTGCAATGCCTGACGCCATACGAGCGATTCATGATGGATGTGAACATCGTTAGTGAAATTGGGTAGAACGTATGGGCTACTCTTGACGCACGCTCTGGCGGGCTCTAAAGACATGAGACCGGGTCATAAAGATGGCTGAAATTCTTGTTGCGCTCATGTGTGATGTAGCTTGAAGCATTTGTGACCATTCTGCAGAAACGGTCGTTAGATTAAGTTTTTTTTTCAACTCGAGGTGGGTGAGTAGCTTGTGTGACATTCCTGGCAAATGTTCGGTCCCCTTAGGTGTTCTTTCATTTGTCATGGCGGGTGCCAACTAGTTTAAAGAGGTGTGTTTTATATCAAAGATTGTTCTTGAAATAGACTGTAAAATCCTCGATTTTCGAGATTAATTCACTCAAACCTGTTTATGGAAAGTGAATGATTTGAAGATTTTGCAAACAAAAGATAAAATATGACGGCGTTTGTCGCTAATAAGTTGACAGCAAAAATTTATTGAATAAGGAACGGTCTCCATTCTCGAGTAAAAATTTAGATTCTCTTACGTATTGTTTGCAAAAATGTTACCAATGAGACTATCAATCTGAAAATTCTGTGCCATTAATGAACAACAGCTGCACAGCTTGTGTTAAAAATACACTTAAAATTCGTTCACCTTAACTCTACCACAACTCTACTACATCAATTGCTGTTTTGTTAAAAAAAACGCCCAGAAAAAACATTGGAGACTTGAATAATTTTCAATATTTTAAGGATTTAAATTGAAAAATACACCGAACAATTAAACTGTACCTGAATTTCGAACATTTCGAGTGCCCTAAACTTAATTTAGCTTGTTTTTTACGTAAAAAGTGTGTTGAAACCATGGCGCATGCGTCAAGTGTCGCGCATTGCATTATTAGAAGTGGGGCATCACATACTGCTGTTTGGCTTTTAATAATTTTGTATTCATGTTTCATACATAATTTTTTACTGAAGTAGCAGTGGAAAAAGGGTACGAGTTTTTTTTGTAAGGTTAACCACTCTTGTTGAGTCAGTCCAGGTCGGATCGGGAGGGCTGAATGTCATCTCTACCTGGTGAGCCGAGTCTAGAGTGAGGGGGACACTCGGGGGCAAGGGCACCAGTAGGGCGGCACAGCGCATGAAGGGAGTGCTTGTTGCAGTCATTTCTGACTCTCAAACGAGCAGGCCACCCTCTGCTTGCGCTCACCACCATAGCTTGCAAGTTTTTATTGACAAGTTGCAATTGCCAGCTCTCTCATTTTGCTTGAAACTTATAACTGTTACTGCTTGCGAGCTTATATTGATTAGAAATTATCGGTATTGTAATCAATCTATGCTTTATTTCAAAATTTCTTGCAGGTTACAATTGATTGCGATTTATTGCTGGCCACTTGCGATTGGCCATAAGTTAAGAGATCTCTTTCCCTCTGTTGAGGGTAAAGGAATCAAGTAGAGAAGAAACAAGGTGCGTATTCCAAAATGCTGCTACAGAGGCAGTGATAAATTTGTAATTTGTGTGTTTTGTGATTGAATAAAATTCAAGTATAAATTAGGGTAAGGAGCCATTTTTCATGTAAAAAACATTGATTGTACCGTGAAAAAAAATTATGCGAGCTTAAAGTAGGATGAACTGCGGATGGAAAAGTAAAAGTCTACGTCGTTCGTTAAACTGCATGTGCGTAGTGTACTATCACTACAAACGCTCATGCAATTGCCAAAAAAAGGATTGTCAAAGCAAAGCAAAGGATTGTCGTGGTGAGCTTTACGCTAATTAGTCGCTTTTCGCCCTGTGCGGACATGCTCATGCTCTCACACCTGTAAATGTCGGCTCGTTTTGTCAGAAAAACTCTTCCATTTTTGCTCTCAACTGCGGACACCTGCTTTGATAGAATTAGAAACCTCGTACGGATACGCCTGGGGATGGTCACTGTGATATGTTAGCGTTGTGGTGTGCGTCATGTTTGGTAGGAAATTAAATATATTTTCGTGTTGTGTTGTTGTGGTGGAGTCATGTTTGGTAAGAAATTAAAAATATTTTCGTGTTGTGTTGTTGTGGTGGAGTCATGTTTGGTACGAAATTAAAAACATTTTCGTGTTGTGTTGTTGTGGTGGTGTCATGTTTGGTACGAAATTAAAAATATTTTCGTGTTGTGTTGTTGTGGTGGAGTCATGTTTGGTACGAAATTGAAAACATTTTCGTGTTGTGTTGTTGTGGTGGTGTCATGTTTGGTACGAAATTAAAAAATATTTTCGTGTTGTGTTGTGGTGTGTGTCATGTTTGGTACGAAATTAAAAATATTTTCGTGTTGTGTTGTTGTGGTGGTGTCATGTTTGGTACGAAATGAAAAATATTTTCGTGTTGTGTTGTTGTGGTGGAGTCATGTTTGGTACGAAATGAAAAATATTTTCGTGTTGTGTTGTTGTGGTGGTGTCATGTTTGGTACGAAATGAAAAATATTTTCGTGTTGTGTTGTTTTGATGGTGTAATGTTTGGTACGAAATGAAAAATATTTTCGTGTTGTGTTGTTGTGATGGTGTCATGTTTGGTACGAAGTGACAATTATTTTGCTAGTAAACTGTTGTAATGGAATCATGTTTGATACCAGATTAAAAATATTTTGACACTTTTATTGTTTTATGGGGGCAAAGTTGGTGTCAAGTGAAAGTATTTTGAGGTTTTGTTTGTGTAATGGTTTCATGTTTGGTAGAAAGTGAAACTTTTTTTCGTGTTAAGTTGCATGGTGGTGTGGGAAATATGCATGTATCAAAACGATGAATATTTCACCACATTAATTTTGTTCCTTACTTGTCAATTACGAGTTTGGGCCTTGGTTGTGTTGAATTAATTTAAATTCAACTATTTTTGTCAGTCTCACCACTTTGTTGCACTTATTCGTTTTCTTACTGGTGTTCATGAGCATTTGAGTGTGTTATGCAAGAGTTAATATCTAGCTTAGTTTATTTACTTACTTGATGTGAGAGCTTCTGCGCTATGTTGTCTGAGCTTTTGAAGCACCAGCAAACCCATGCTTCTACCACTATAACTAACAATTCTTATTTACTTTCAACTTATTCTGAATTACAGCAATCTCTTTTGTGACTTAATTTCAAATATTTTACTCGATCATCTGCAAACATTTTACTCGATCATCTCTTGTTATTTTTCTCATCCTTGGGCCTTCCTCATTTGGTGCGTTCGTACTCAATTAGTTCCTATTTACGCACGTGCGCTTCATGTCGTCCAACTTTAAAGTTCATGTGACTTGCTGCGGTTGCATTTGACGGCGACGAAGTGAAGACACTTCACGGCGGCAGAGAACTGCCAGAGCCGCGCCAGACAAACTCTGCTCCTCCTTTTGGCGACGCAGACTTGCGGTTATCGCAGCCCGCTGCGGCATCTCCTCTCTTGCCCACACAAAAGCATACGGATAAATTCTCGATATTATGACCTTGCAGCATCGATCGAGGTGCTAGAGACGGGCCAAACTGAAGCTGATTCTTATCAGTGTCAACTCCAGAAGAGAACTTGTGTAGCTCTGCAAATGAAAGCCCGTAATAAAGTGCTGCGTAAATTGGCTTTCAAGCAAACTTGCTCACAACTGTCTCTTATTGCTGTATAGTTTCATTATCGAGTTTGCCAATACCACTGTCGGGTGCTGGTGAAGTTAAATGCACTTACAAAAATTGGCTGTCGTGCTGTTTGCGTCTTCAAGACGCTCAAGTGTTTGGTGGTAGCAAAATTGTTTGCTTAGCTGTTGTGGTATTGTCAAGGCAATCGATTGTATTTTGAATGCCAAATTTCGAGTCCTGCTGTACGTCTGCTTGTATAGATACAAACATTAGAATGTATTTTGATTGTCAAATTTCACGGTCTACTGTTCGATTATTTATGAATATTAGATACATACGTGCATTCGATTGTATTTTGTTTGTGAAAGTTCACGTCCTGCTGTTCGTTTTTCAATACAGGCATTTGATATATACAGGCATTTGATTGTATTTTGTTTGTAAAAATGAAAATTCCCTTCTTTATATCCATGTCAAGGGAATTGATTAGCATATGACGGTAAAATTGCTTGTCTGACCAGTCCTCCTTGTCAAGATGTTCTACTGATTATAAATTCCTTCGTCTGGCTGTTGATGTTCTTGTGAAGAAATTTTCTTGAAATGTAGTATCAGTTATTCGATCGTGTTCTTGATTATTGAGTGAAATGCATTAAATGTCAAAAATTGAATACGCATGAAATATTTGAATGCTGGTGCGCGAGAGCACGCAGCACAAGCACAAATGAGTGCCACCTCCAGTAAGAAAGTTCTACTTTGAATTAATTGGTCACCGTGATTAGATAGTTTTTGTGAGTAAATAATCAATCACGGACTATCTTTAAGTATGAAGTACGTGTAAATCAATACAAATTATGCATTTCCGCCTGCATTACTGCATGTTAATAGTCCCCACTTGTGAAGCCATAATTTAGGGCTGCATTTGGTGCTAACAAAGGAGCGCTGCCTCGGTCCTGCACTGGTCTGCCTCGGTCCTGCGCTGGTCTGCCTCGGTCCTGCACTGGTCTGCCTCGGTCCTGCGCAGGACCGAGCGCTGCCTCGGTTCTGCGCTGGTCTGCCTCGGTCCTGCGCAGGACCGAGCGCTGCCTCGGTCCTGCGCTGGTCCTGATGATCAGCAGATCATCAGGATCAGCTCTGCACGACGACGGGATTCATCCTGACCAACACGTGTCTCGTCTAGAAAAAAACGAGGTCCATTTTGACCAAGTCGATATACATTTTTTCTTAGAAGAAATGCTGAACTCCATTTGGACAGCGGAGACTTACTGTTTTTCTAACGAGTGTTGAATCCCATTTTGAAACAGACGACTTTCAGTTTTTTTCAAAAGTGGTGAACCCCATTTGGACAAAGACAACCTACAGTTTTGTTTAGAAGCAGTGAACCTTATTTTAAAAAAGAAGACCGTCAGTTTTCTTCTGAGTGTTAAATCCTATTTTGAGAAAGACGACCTACAGTTTTTCTTAGAGAGAGTGGTGAACCCCATTTAGACAGAGATGACCATCAATTTTTCTCAGAAGCGCTAAATCTCAGTTTGACAAAGCCGATCTTCATTTTACACCAAATCCCACTGTATTTCTAACTACTGAGGGCCATTATATTGGGACACTTCTAAAAATCAATTTTACGTTAAATTTCAGCTACGGACTTCTTTGGGAATGTGAATAATTTTTCTGTTAGTCATATAAAAACTTAGTTTTGTCAAAAGGCGATGCAGTGTTCTCTTTAATGCATGGTAGAACTCCTGAACTCGTGCAACAGAATTGATCTGTTAGGTAAAGTGAGCTCTCATCACTTGAAGCCTAATTTTCGTTATCTGAATTTCAACTTGTTGTAGAATTAAGGGTTAGTGTAATTAATTACTAGTTCTTCTACGATATTTAATGGAAATTTTTGATAAATTCGCAACTGAGAAAGACTGATCTTAAACGGGAATGAAAATGATAGCAACACTGGATAACACGAAACTGGATAACACGAAACTGGATAACACGAAACTGGATAACACGAAACTGGATAACACGAAACTGGATAACACGAAACTGGATAACACGAAACTGGATAACACGAAACTGGATAACACGAAACTGGATAACACAACACTGAACAACACAACACTGGATAACACAAGACTGGATAACACAACACTGGATAACACAACACTGGATAACACAACTTAGAGGGAAAACCTGCAACAAAATTTCACACTCAAGCGGCGCTATCTGAATACCTAACATCTGTGATGGCTGTTCGCCGGAGTCTTCCTCTAAATGGCTAATTACCCTTCAACTTTTCCAAACAGTTTCGATGACTTGCAACGAATTGAACAAAAATCAGTAAATATTGCAAGAGCAACTGAAGACACCACCACATTGCAATTTTTTTGGGTTAAACTTCTTATAGCTTAAGAGCTTCGCCTAAATTCTATGCTTATCTGTCTTGACAAATAAAATGTATTTTAAAATGAGCGCCTGCGATCCGTGATGGCCTAGTATTGATGCTTTAAGAATTGATTTTTATCATTGGGCTTCCGCTTCGATGCTTATTAAACTTTATTTTCTTAAACTTTAAAAAACAGAACTATTATTTTCTCAAAAATTAGAAAACAGTCTCTGCTTTTCATTAAGTATCAATAAGTACACATTGTCTTTCATTATACATTTATCAAAACTATATAATTTTTAATGAACATCAAAGAAGGAACCTTACATATCTCTCACTAAACATCAATAAGGAACACCTTGTGTTCCTCTTAACATTGGTAAATGATACAAATCTATCACTAAACATTAACAATGAATACCCTGCTTTTCACTGAACATCAATATAAAACACTTTATGTAGCACTAAACATTAGAAGGCCTGTCTTTTACTAAACTTTAACAAAGAACACTTGTCTCTCCTTCAACGTTAATAATGAACACCTGTCTCACTAAACGTTAATAATGAACACATGTCTCATAAAACATTAGTAAACAACACTTGTCTCTCACTAAAGATTAATAATAAACACTAGTCTCTCACTAAAGATCAATAATGAACACCTTTTCTTTTACTTGCACAATACTAGTGCTGTGGTGGACCACGGAGAAAAGCATGAACACCAACGGTATGTGAAGGAATGATTGTGATGACTGAGACCGGTTCTGGCATTACTGTCGATGAGGAACGACCTCGACCTCAACTTGAGGCATGTGCAGAATTCAGTCCAAGTTACATTAGAATTGAGCCCGTCGCTGTGTTGAGCCCAACGCAAACATGCTCATCTCAGCGACAATTTCTAACTCTCACCCCCATCATTATTCTCTTAACATCATATTAGGGATCAAGTGCACTACCAAAGGAATTTAATAATTTATTGCATGTATCTAATACTTTTATTGCCCCGTTCTGAGTGGGGCTGTGAATGCAGTAGCGAGTAAATTGTGCTATAGAATCTGACTATCGTGGTGGATCTCTAACTTTGTGCACGACGTTCTTGAATTTTCGGTCAGTTTACTTAGTCAATACTATGTATTTGAAAACAACACTATCACTTCAGAAACTGTAGAGCAATTAACGTTTCGTGAAGTTTTACACCTTCTTCATCCCTTATTAATGAATACGACTAACTGAACTGATTTTTGCCAGCGAAATTCACCGACGGTTCTGATAAGAGTTCGCTTAGGAGCATTTGGAGTATGGAATATGGAGTATGGTTAGGAGCATTTTGAATATGGAATATGGAGCAATGAATATGGAGTATGGAATACGGAGTATGGAATATGGAGTATAGAGTGTGGAGAATGTTTAAAAGCGGCTACATATGGCGGCTTTGGTATATCATCACATACGCATGCCGACGCAATACATCCGAATATCTGCCACTGACTGTAAACTTTTTATCCTTCGAGATCGACTCCATACTTGTTCACAACGACTGGGTTTAGTCCCAGTCTGTCAACCGTGGAGCCACGACGAAAATCTAATGTGATAATTTAAGTCAGATTATTCCTTATTTTAAAGTGTGAACTTTCAAGTCAAAATATTGAGCTCCAACAAATTTGAGTTAACTTAACCATGTGTATCCGACACGCAGGTATCAGCCTGAGCTCGATTTAAATGTTGACTTCTAATGTGCATTTTAAAAAATTGGACTGCATCCCGTCCAAATGTCCTGAACTTTGTTAAGCCGAATTTTTGACGAGTAACTTCTAAAAGAATAACTCATAGTTCGTTCATTGCCTGGAATAGACTATTGCGAGAAGTGGTATAAACCTAAATTTAGGCTCAGTAATGTTGAACTTGCAAAAAACACTTTTTTAGAGTCATCGGAAAACGCCATTTCATGCGACACTGCATTGATAGACTAACTCTATTAAAGCCCATTCTTCTTGAAAAATCGTACGCATTTAAATACCGAAAGCTTTATTTTATAGTCACAGGATTTATTTAAGCAGAAACCCAGCGTTAAAACGGTCCATTAGAGCAGGTTATCGCGGAGGCGTGCCAAGGCCTCGCCGCAGCGCGGCCTACATTGCCACGCCGCTTCTCGGAAGGCAAAGGAGGCTGGCGGTATTCTTCAGCTAAAATTGATTGCGTGTTCATTTTTTTGCGGGATGCAGTGACGGCGGTGGTTGTTGGGTGCCTGTGTCATCTCAGACCGCCAAAACAGCGCTCATTTGCATGCAAATTGGGAATCAATTTAGGGAGATTCTGCTCTCGCCAGCCGAGCTCCAATTACGAGCTCGCTACTGTAACAAAATGAACAGTTTTTGCTGGGTAAAGCTTCGAAAGGTTGCCTTGTGAGGCAAATTGAGCTTCGGTCTCTACAGCAATTATTAATAGAGTGCTATAATTATTCTATTGTTATCTCTGAACGACATAGATTACAGCTTCTGCCGTCATTAATTTTGAATGACGCACACTTTAGGTTGTAAATATTACAGCATGAATATCGCTTTTCAACTTGAAATTCATTATCTGGAGCCAAAATTTTTCAATTTAGTGAACAATCACTTTTGCTCCAATAATTTTTACAATTAAAAGATACGCTTTGATATTCCGAATAAGACACTCACTTCAAATCGTACAAACTAAAGTATGAATATAATTTTCTAACCTGAAATTTAGTATCATTTTCCAACTTGAAATTGAATATCTGATTTCGAGAACTTCAAATATAATGAAAAACTATTTTTGCTGTTTAATTACAACAAACGTTGAGTCATTAAGAAAAGTCTAAGGTATTTTTACACTTTGTTGAGCATCGAGCGACGTTTCAAAGCAAAATCTCAGCTAAGCGAGTGACAAGAGCGCTGGTCCTGAGCCCGGTAATCTAACAGGCCGTACATGTTTAAAATTGAATTGAGATTTTTTTAGCTTTATCAACTAAATTCATAAAACACACATTTTTATTTCATCTGCTTAATATTGAGTGCAGCGTGTAATAAAAAAATGTTTTCGAGAGGTTAGTATTCGAAAAGCCGTTCCTGAATAAATATTTTGGAGGAGTTTGATGCGTAGCTTCAAGTTAGGATAGCATTAGTATAGCTTGGCACTGCAACATTTTATGATGCAGTTACCACTCCCTTAATAACTAGTTTATAAAATATTAACTACGAGCAATTATTGAGTGTGTTTAGTTAAGTATTAAGCCTTTAAGTAATTTGAGCCAGATACAAAAGGTTCGCTCTGAAGTTGGAGTTTTGTATTTTTAGTTGTATCGTGTTTTGTATCTCTGTAGTTGGAATCGTGAAAAAAATTCCAATGATTTATTTGTGTTCAAGCAATAACATTCGTATATGTGAAAAATTATAAGGTATGGAACATGCTTCGCCAGCGTAAAAACGTTTGATGTATACGTTTTGATATGTTTTATGTTTTGATCATATTAACTTTTATAAATGTTTTTAACAAATCCTTCAAACGTCTTATTTTTATCATCTATTAAATCAACAGTCTTCTTATTTCTTTCAATCTGATTTTTCTAGTGCAAGCAAGCCTTCGTGACCTTTATCTAAAACACTAACTAGGGCACCTAGACTGCCGTTCCTAAGAGCTGTTAAATAAAGTCGTTCACAACGTTGAAATCTAGAGGAAACAAAGTTTTGGGCTAGAATTCCATTCTTTCTGCCCTGTGCTAGGCAACTTTCTTCGGTGTTTTATACGGACCTGAATTGTAGTCTCGTTCTTTCAGGCAAATCAAACGTTCTACTAGTTGAAAAAGATTTTACTCTTCAATTTATATCTATCAAAAATTAAATGTTCTACCTGTCCAGAGAAGATTTCACTTTCCTATTCACCCATTATATACAGTGTAACATTTACATCGAGAGAATTTCTTCGGCATTGGAAAAAAGGCGACGTGTTTCCGATTCGGTCAGTGCCAAAAACGAACAAACATGCAGGCGCTTTTTTTACAGATGGTTTTGTGAGGCACTGATGGTTTTTAGCCGTCGCCATTGTCACTACGGCATGCTATTATGTGCAATTATTACTCGTACGATATGGATCCTGCTCTTGTTTTTGAACCCACCCTGAAAAGTGACTCTATTGTTTCCAGAGTTTTTCCGCTGTGATTTGGTCTGATCCATAATTATCACGCGGAAGAAATACATTTCAACGCCTCCATTGAAATTCTGTCATTTGCAATATGTTGAATTGTAAATCCTCGAATAAAAATGAATAATAGAATTTCTGACATGCAATACTTGCAATCGAAAAAAGTGTTTCACTTATCATTCATCATTTATTAAAGCTCGTCTACAAACCATTACAACGATTTATTGTCAATCATGGATCGACCGGAATGCAGAAGAATTATAATTCCATTCCCACTTTTGGTGCACTTCAATTGATATTTTTGATCCAGGGATTGAAAGATTACCACGTATCACTTGGTCACAAGTTTCAGAAGCAGGCATACCAGTAAAAAAATGATTTTGTTTCGTTAGTTTAGTTGCAAATTTGATTTTATTTAGCCGTGGGGTGCAGATTGAATCGTGGGCTGTATATTAAGTTTACATTACTGATTTAATTGTGGGTTGCAGATTTAGATGTGGATTGCAGATTCAATCGTG
This sequence comes from Platorchestia sp. MABIK, assembly GCA_014220935.1. NCBI lineage: Eukaryota > Metazoa > Arthropoda > Malacostraca > Amphipoda > Talitridae > Platorchestia > Platorchestia sp. MABIK. Next base: position 8,693 of record JACJUY010012555.1, on the reverse strand, counting down.
GGCTGCAGACTCAGTTGCGGATTACAGATTTAGATGTGGGTTGCAGACTCAGTTGTGGGTTGTAGATTTAGTTGCGGGTTGCAGATTTAGTTGCGGGTTGCAGATTTAGTTGAGGGTTGCAGACTCAGTTGCAGGCTGCATATTTAGTTGTGTGTTATAGATTTAGTTGTGAATTGCACATTAAAGAAGTAGGTTTCAGACGTATAAGTAGATTGCAGATTTAGTCATGACTGATTTAGATGTGTCATGGAAGGATGAGGATTTCAAAGGAAGGATTTCAACCGATGATTTAGATGTGATTTGTTGTGCATGTGGATAATTTTAATAGGTTTACCTTTGGATGAAATTCATGGAGGATTGGATGTGGAAAGCACCAAATTGCGTCAAAAAAATTAGATTTGTGTCGCAATCCATAATAATTATTGCAAAACGATCCAATGCATCATAAACATGCTTTTGCCCACTGATAAAAAGAAATAAAATAAAAGTTCTTAGAAAAAAGTGCTATGTGGAAGGTATTTTGAAGGTATTCAGATAATTGCGTTACACAGATCAATGGTCTTCAACATCCTATTTCTAAAGGAAATTGTAGAAACTTTTGAACTATGTCATTGCCTGCGCTATAACTAAATATATTTACCTGCAATGATTTAAAAATAAAGTTTCAAAATTTAAACTTTTTCTCTTCCACGGTTAAAATCTATTCGATTCCTAACCGGGGTAGCTCACTTGAAATTTATAACGATACAAGACTGTTCGACTCGGGTATTTTCAAATAAACATTGCGTAGACTTTGCTTCTAATATTTTTACACCCTTAAAGCCATTTCTAGTAGAAATTTGTGATTCCTCTGATAAAACACTAAAAAAATTACGCTCCTATTTCTTAGGAAACATAAACCGTGAGCTATACTCGTATTTAGGATTTCACAGAACGAAGTTGAATTTAAGAAGTTGAATCTAACAACAAGATCATGTCGAAATTGGTTCGCAACGACGTTCGCTTATGATGATTTGGAACCACGGCTTGGTGAGCCACGCAAGGTCCTGACTAACTTGGTCTTGAGAAGGTGAGCGGCGCATTAGTGGTCAGGAAAATTTGAAGGCTGGCAGACGCATGCAGCTATCTCTGAACTTCATCGACGTCGGTCATACTACCTTTTGTTTGGTGTGCCCTTGGACCGCCTTCACGATCGTGGGAATGACCTCTTCAAAGATGAATTATTCCAACCGATGTTGTGATTGCTTTTGACGTATATTCAACCGATGTTATGATTGGTTTTGACGTTATTTCAATCGATGTTATGATTGGGTTTGAAGCATTTTCAACCGATGTTATGATTGTTCGATGCAATTTTAACCGATGTTATGATTAATTCATGCGATCCAAACCGATATTATTATTGGATCACGCAATAACAACCAATGTCATAATTGGTTCGCGCAGTTTCAAACGATATCATTCCTATTGGTTAAAGCAATTTCAGCCTGTGTTATGACTGGCTTACGCAATTTTAACCGACGTTATGATCGGTTCCCGCGACTCCAACAGATATTTTGATTAATTTACGCAAACATGTTCACAAATTGTCTCTTGCATCTCTTTCTCGATGTGGTGATATCATGCTTCGTTAGCCATGGTTAAGAAGCGCTACTCCCTTTTAAAATTCTCTCAGTTTGATGATGATTTGGTAATTCACAAAAAAATCACACGTGAAGCCTCCCATACATGTTTTGTATAGTTCTTATATCAGAGCAGATGATTGGAGAAAATAATTCCTTAAACATTCATTTATGTTTTCAATACAATTTATTTCCTTTAGATGATTCCATATAGAAAGCCAAGTTACCAGCAAGTTCAACTAACAACCCCTGATCTTATTTCTCGTGAATAATCTTCAAAGCAAGAACCACAGAAACTCCCGATGTCAGTAGGAGAAGTGTTGCGTTGCTGTGAACGAGCGCTGTGTCGGGAAATTTTAAATTATAAGTTTAATTTAATTTTAAATTATAAGTAAAATTAGCCTCAAATGTATGGGCGCACCAAGAGTTTCTATCCATTTTCGATCAGAAAAGCGCCGTTCTGGCAATTTCAAGCTCTTTAATGGCAAAATAACACCATAAGCGTTTTATTCTTGCGATATTTCATTCCTCTAGAACAGGTTTGTTGGGAAGGGACTACAATTCTGAGGTTGTATCGATTGCGTTTTCTTGCTTCGGAAATTCGAATAGTTTAACGGCGCCACATTTTCGAACAATTGTGTGTGATTGATTTGCAATCGGCACACCGCATTGAGATCGATCGAGTCTGTCGTCATCAATTGTGGTGTGTAAATCATTCTTCATCCTTTTATTTATTACTCATTCATCCCTTCATAGAGAGCCATGTATCACCCTATTCAGCCGCTCTAAGGCGGGTGTAGAGCATTGAGGACTGCTATTCAAGTATTAGTATTTTAAATCACCGCGTATCAATCAAGAATCATTTTCATCACTATCAATGCTCAACCGCATAAGATACATTCTCTGATTGCCGTACGGTACAAATAAGAAGCGAAATTTCTAGCGTAGCCTCAAGTTTTGGACCATTCAATGTAGGGGCTGAAAAATAGGAAAGGTGAGGGAACGAAGCACTTAAACTTATATGGAGACTCCTGTCTGCCCAATGGCACAACAGGAATTTAATGTTTATTCATGCATACATACATTTATTTATTCATGAGTAATTATATAAAACTAGAGTGCGTGTCCAGTAAAAAATAACGTCATTCAATAATGAACGGCAAAGCAAGTAAATCAGTGGATTTTTCTTTCCTGACACTGTGTTCTCGTGAATAATCTTCAGAGGCAAGAACCACAGAAACTCCTGATGTCAGTAGGAGAAGTGTTGTGCTGCTGTGTAAGAGCGCTGTGATAATGTTGAAATCAAGGCAACGAAATTTGGTCAATCGCCGTCTGGTGCTCCACACATTAAAAATACTTATTTTCTGATCTTGTAAGTTTTTGCATTGATAATGTTGAAATTTTCTGTACGTTGGCTAATGCATATGTAGCAGCTATGACCATACGAGTACTGTCAAATCCTTCTTAATTGCATGTAGGCCAGATAGCGTTATGAATCATGAATGTTAGAGACTCAATTTTAGTTTATGGAAGCGGTACTTCTCTGTTATTGATCCTCACTTTTGGAACCCGAAGCATGCAAGCAAAGGAGCAAGCTATGGCCTCTGTGACGCGATGTTGTCTTCTTGACCTTGTATCAAGGTTACCAGATTAGCCTTACTTCGGACCATCATCTCATTTTAAACTTAAAGTTTGAATACAAAGATCAACTGACAATCCTTTGCGACTGCCAGACGCTGAGTGCGGCCAAATTTTGATTCAAAAGCGCCAAAATTGCAAATTTCGACGAGAAAAAGCCAACATGGCAACCTGCGTCGTATTTCACCGCGGTCTCGGTTGAGTTAGCAGCGGCGGCGCAGTAATTAGTCGCCGTGTGGGACCAAATCCTGACCAATTAGGCGCCTGCGCTGCTGAGGGGCCACGCAAAAACGGAGCGCGTCGTGATGAACGAGTGCAGGCTGTGACATTCTGCTCTGCAAGTTTTGCTCATGGACCACAGGACTGATGTGGCATGGGAAGTTTTGCTCATATACCAGAGGACTGACGTGACATGGGGAGTTTTGCTCATGGACCACAAGACTATTGTGGCACGGGAAGTTTTGCTCATGGACCAGAGGACGGATGTGACATGGGAAGTTTTGCTCATGGACCAGAAGACTATTGTGGCACGGGAAGTTTTGCTCATGGACCACAGGACTGATGTGGCATGGCATGTTTTGGTCATGGACCAGAGGACTGATGTGACATGGGAAGTTTTGCTCA